>JAQIWN010004069.1:0-11810 GCA_034699025.1 Entomobrya cf. arborea Gr-Col-00668
ACAGAACAGATGCACAAAACTCAGCAACTGCACTGTCAGTTTTTCAATTCATTGAAATTGGGATTTGTTTATAAGCCGCATGCAAATGCATTCAATTTTTTACCCTTTCTACGAGCTACTTTAGCTATAAACTTACGTGGCACATACTATAGCATGTTAGCAATGGTACACTGCTCTACGGCTTTTCCATCTTATGTCAAAAGAATATCCTTTTAAGACTGCCGCTTGTGCTCTTCGCACATTGTGAGATTTTTAATGAATTCTCTTGAACAACCAAACCAAAAAGCCAAGAAAACTCTTTGTCATAATCCAAGACCGACGCCATCGTGTACCCCCATCATCATCCCATGATCATATTTACTTGTTGTTAACGTGATGCAAGGTTAGGTCACATAGTTAGTTAGTTGCTTGCATAATGAATTTAAAAAATGGCAAGTCGACTCTGTACTGTACTAGAATCGGAATGAAAAATTATATTCTTTTCCAAATATACTGTGATTTACTATAAAACTGACATAAGTAAACCTGGGAAATTTTGATTATCATAAAAACAGAATGAGTTACATTAGGACTGGAGCACCTCGAAACACTTCCAATGGGGACTATGGAAGGTTTCTTTTTACCCCAAACATGGCGAGCAATGGACAGCAAAACAACGGGTATTATTCCAGCAATGGACAAAGAATGGTTCAGCATGTTCATTACCCAAATTGCCCCAATAGAAATGGTCCTAATCAGAATCAGGGACCAGGTGGAAATCCCATGCAAGATTACACTATCGAATATGGAGAAGACGCAGTTCGTGCAGCGCTAGGTGGTCAAATGCCAGATTTCCAAGCTCAGTTTCAAAAGCAATATGGAAATGGCAATACTGGTGGTGGTGCAACTGGAGGAACTTCTCTTAACGTTGATCCCCAAGCCATTCAAATGATGAACAATGGAAGATCCAAAGTGGCAATGATACCAGTAGTGTTGACCACTGAAGGAGATGATAATCAGGTCAATTCAGCTTCGGATTCCAACAACAATGACGCTAGCACACCCACTAGTAATCCATCCCAACAAGCTGATGCGGAATGTGCTCCAAGTCAAACGGCTCTTGAGAACTCTCCTCAACCGCAAACCACAGAAGCTTCCCCCGCAAGTGAGCAAGCCCAGACAAGAGGAGGGATGTCTTATAAAAAGGAGAATTTGACAAATGCGTTTGAATCTGTAAGAAAATAGGTGCATCCATTGTATATACGATATAATATGAATGTTATAGAATTTATATTTCATATTTACTTTAATTTTTTCTAGGTTCGGAAAGCCCGTTCGAGTGGTCAAGTAAAATACGGAAGACATGTGAGACCTTCTTATTGGAAGCCGGAAGTGCCAAATCCTTGTCGTAAGAAAGTAATGGGAATGCAGGCAGGTGGCAGTGGTGATACTACATACGATTCGGGGAACAACAATGCTGAAGATATGAATAATATGCAAGAATGTAATCCAGCTGGAGCTTACCAGATGCCGATGGATGGAGGAAATGAGATGATGATGAATCAATATGGGTACTATATGCCACAACAGCAACAGGCAACACAACCACAAATGATTGCACCCAATATGCAGCAGCCGCAAATGGCTTATCAGCAAAGGGCACGTAGCTTACCTCCGAAGAAAGCTGGCCGACCAGCTTATTCACTTTGTGGAAAATGTAGAAAGTGCAAGAATCTCAGTTCAGAAAAACCGGATGCCTCGGTTTTGACTTTTCCGAAGTATGCAAATGGAGGATTCCAGCGACAGTCTCAAATGATGACTTCCAGTAATCTGGGACAAAGTGCTAAGAACTTTCGAGCGATTAGGTTCTCTTCCCATCACATGTAAAATTGGGAATTAAGCAAAGAAAAAAGGGGTAGCTAAGTAGCTATCATTAATTATGTCCAGTGTCCAGTAATAAATGCTTTCTTCATTTCGCACAATCTACAAAAAATTGATTTTATAAATTACTTTATAATGTACATTAACAGTTGAATGTCCTAATAAAGTTTTAAAGTTTACCCTATTTTGCAATTAATTAAAACTGAAAAAAATTATCTGTCTAAGAATTTTCGGAATAAACCAAAGACATTAATCATAGACAAATCGTCATCATCATGTCTTATCGACAGTTGACAAGGAAAACCGAAGCTCCATTTTTATATTCTTTTAGTGAAGCATCACACTAGACCAATATTCTTGGCAAAACTATTAATTTTTTCTGTAAACAGTAACGGAACTGTTAAATATACGACTTGGGTAAGTACATTTAGGTTTCTGAGTTCATTCAAAGAAGTTATAATCTTCCCTCTAAGAAGGGAGTTCTCTTAATCCGAGGGTTCATCCGTAATGACAAGTAATGCAAAGAAAGCTGGAAATTTGGGTAATGATCTTAAAAACGCGACACTCAAAGGAATTAAGAAGCAGGGTAGTTCCTGGATTCCTTTTCTTATCAAATTTCTTATTTTTGCTGCAAGTAGGTTATATGTACCTTGTTTATATAATAGCAAAATGCAAATTATACGGATCGAAATTATCATTAGGTATATATTATATTATATCAAATCATTTTTTCTTTAAATGCAGTTATCTTCGCAGTTATAATAATAATTTACCTTATCTATCGTACCTTGCAACGTTACTTGTTATCAAGAGATGTGGAAGCTGCAATCAGCTTGGTTCACCCCCCAAAGCCAACGGTTGGGGAAACAATAACATGTAAAATTCGTGTAAGGCTCCCAAAAGTTGTAGTCTAGTCCAAATCAATTATATAATTATCATTAAAACATTACATTTTATAGTTTAGGAGAAAAAGTGGGGGGCTCATTTCTGGGTCTTCCGAAACTTTTCAAAAACTCGAAGAAAATATTACAATAATCCCAGAAACGGAATCTTTGAAACGACCAGTGGCTGTTTTGAAGGAATCTAACAAGTCCAGCAGCCAAATCATTGGGAAGTTTTCTTTGAGAAAGGCTGGTGTATATAAAATCAGTGTTAAATATGATATGTTCTCGCTTTCCCCTGTTGAGGAATTCAAAATGCAAGTTTTGCCTGGGCCACCTTCCCCAAAATACATGGATTTTGGAACACATAATCCTCAAATACTTTGTGGGACTGCTGGGGTCTACCAATATTTTAAGATTTTGGCAGAGGACCAGTATGGCAATAGTTGTGAAATTCAGGATGTGGATCTGCAAAAACTTGGGTTTCAACTTTATCATGTACGAAATTCGTAATAAATGTTAATGATACCAAAAAAAAAAACGAGCAAATTAAAAATCTTTAAAAATTCATAAAAATTATAAAAAATTTAGATGGGAAATCCGTACACTATTGAACACGAGTTTTGCTATCATCAACACACATCAACGGAAATTGATGAAAAAACTGAAACAAAAATAGACACCTGCTCAGTTAACGTGTGTCTGAAAGTTAAGATCAATAATCCCGGCGTGTATAATTGCTTCTTAACTTATGACAATTATCTAGTGCGTAGCGCCCACGGAATGCAAAAAATAATTGTCTGCTTGACCCCAGACGAAGAAACTGAGTTACGATCAACATTTTCTGGTCTTAACATTCCAGGAACATTAATATACACAAAGGAATGCAAATTGTGGGACATGGCTGATGAGACTGGATATACGGACTACTACACCGGTATCTCTTCAAGTTGGCTGGTATTTGCCAAGTTTAGGATACCTTTGACATTATATCCTGATATTAGTTTTCCGATAAATGCGAGGACAAGGATAACCTATTATGATAGCCATACTATGAACATTGATGACGAAACTGTATCATTTGTTGTGGAAGATGGGATTCGTCAGTCCATTCGGGTGCAAATGGATGCGCCTGCGGGCAGAATTTTTCTTATTGTGTTCGCCCATAACCAAGGCTTTCTTTTGGGTAAAGGAAATCAAACCTTTTTTTATGAAAAGAGCAAAATGTATTTTGTATCGCTACCACCACCACAACCGTATTTTATCTTTTGAATTTCAGAACATCTCAAAAAGTCGTTCCAAGAAAAAAAGGAGAATCTCAAATACCAACTCACCAGCTATTTTTATGGCTTTTGGTTTACTTCAGAGAAAATCCTTCACATACAACCTTGCAATTTAATAGCAAGTTCCAAAAAAGAAGTGCCTCGACACCCGGATGATTGGCTACTTCCATTTAAAGTTATATACGAAGGTTCTGCCACGCCACCAGAAACGATGAAGGCTACAAGTACCCTAAATTCTGAACAGGACTGGCTAAATCAACTTTGCAAAGAATTTTTTAAAGGACATGGAGACAGTAGAATGTTTCAAAAGCTGTCTGAATCAAAGCTGTTGCATCCCACTTCCTCCACCGTGTCCCAACAACCTTTGGAATACTATCGATTGGCAGGACAGATTTTGGCGAAAGCTGTCTATGAAACCTTACTCCGTGGTATTTGTACTCAGTTGAGCCAAGTGAGATTTACAAGAAGTGTACTTGCGTTTATTTTAGGATTCCCTATCGATTATAAAGTAGGTGTAAAGTAACCTAACTATTTTATGATTCTATCTTGCTATTTGCCTTGCATTCCATTTCCTTTTGCATTTTAAGTATTCCCAAAAACTATCTCGCATTACAGTGCTTGGAAGCAGATGAGCCTAGATATTTTCGTAAAATTCTGTGCATTCTGGAAGAGGATATAGATTCACGGGATTATACCTTTACTACCATACCATCATCAACGTCAGACACAGTAAAACCCAAATAAATGCAAAGTTACTCCATTTGATGATGATGTGATGGTTAATAGCTTCTAAGAAATATTTATCTTCTTTTTTGTAGAACTTGGTAAATCTCATTCCCAATGGATCAAGTATTCCAGTAACTAATGCAAATAAAGAGCATTATCTAAATCTGCTTGCAAACCATCGGCTCATTCACAGAGTTGAACAAGAAATTACAGCATTTCGAAATGGCTTTTATGATGTTATTGATAAGGATAAATTGAGTGATTTCCAGGAAACTGATTTACAAGTACCTATTTTTTTTGTCAAAGAGCCTTAATTAATATAAGGGCTAAGTCACATATTATTTGGTGTTTTTATGTACATACACCGTTAATTATAAAATGTTTTTATGCAACAGAAACTAATCTCTGGGGGCCGTGCATTCAACATTAAAGATTTAAAAGAGCACCATCGAGTAGTAAAGGAAGTAGACAATGGTAACCTAAAAGCTATTAGAAAGCAGTCGTTGGACACCCAAAAAGTTTTGAGCTGGTTTTGGACAGCTGCCGAAAATCTCTCGGAAGAAGAACAAGCTTACTTGATCTTCTTCACTACTGGAGGCTTTGCATTACCTTCTTGTGGATTAGCAGAGCTAAATCCCCTTTTTACGATCAGTTTAACTGGAACATTTAATCAGCCTCCAAAGGGTCATCCGATATCAAATGAAATCGTTTTGGGGGATCATTCTTGCTTTGACAATTTTGAAAGTACTTTACTTTACGCAATAAAACCAGAGTCGGAAAGGATCTTGTTACCTACAACAGACGAGGTTTGTGCTGAACTCCTTTGTCTAGAGGAGCAGATGGGTATGGAAATTCGAGAGGATGGAAATGGAATCGCTCAGCAAACTACTGGAGATGTCGCAACGTTTGATTTAGCATTGTTGAATACAAATTTAAACTGGCTTCAGGAAAGATTTGATCCATTTCTAAGCTGGCTACAAGAAAGAATAAACTTGTAATGAATAATATGCATATGTACGGATTAAAAAATACTCGATGAATGGGCGTGAATTCTACTAATCAGTTTAAAGCCAGAGTGAAGTATATTCTTTTAATTTGATTTTATGATTGATGATACGATTGGAATGTGGGTATTATCAAGCATTGAGATGGAAAACCTCAGAACCTACTGGAATACAAGAACTCATAGGATGGGAAATAATCATCATACTGTACATCACAGGCAAAATCATTTGCATAATGCGTCTTGCAAGCTGATAAAATCTCGTTTCTTTTCCCGAATACCCTGGTGGTTTTTTGTTATCTGGTTCGTTCACGACGTTTCCTAAACTGTTAAATTGATTTATCTACTCATGAGAAACTGATAACGATAACTAGAGCTCATAAGCATAGGCAAGTCAAGCATTTACTGTCTTTCATATACTGGCATTTAGATATAATTGTAAAATGGTGCATAGGTAATCTAAAAAACTAATATCCTTCCATTGTAATTCAAAGTGTTGCCCTTTGATTATTTTTATCTCAGCGTGTATAAGATTTGAGATGAAACACGTATGACAGTTTTTTTGTAATTCAATACTGATCAATTTACATAGCTTTTGGCCTTCGTCTCATGCTGTAGATTCGGACTGAACACAATTTGTAAATTCCCGGAAGAAAAAATTAATTTATACATTATAGTTCGTACAAGTTTTTCTAGTATCAAACCAAGTACTTTTTTGCAGGTTTCA
Source organism: Entomobrya cf. arborea Gr-Col-00668 (assembly GCA_034699025.1). Taxonomy (NCBI): domain Eukaryota; kingdom Metazoa; phylum Arthropoda; class Collembola; order Entomobryomorpha; family Entomobryidae; genus Entomobrya; species Entomobrya cf. arborea Gr-Col-00668. The sequence goes on from JAQIWN010004069.1 coordinate 6,481, forward strand.
AATTGTGTTAACTTTTACTAAATTGTTGGATAATAATTTTTCGTTAGCGGTATACTTGACTCGGATAAATATTAAATTAGTTTTTTTTGTTGTGGTGCCTTCTGTTTAGTTATCACAATAAGGAACCAATGATGGACTATACGGGAATTTTGCCCGTTTCTGACTTCCGGCAGATTCCAGTAGTATCAAGTCAACTTGGTCATCAAAATACACATTCTTCAGCTTATGGGCATCAAAACTTGCAATGTATGCCAGTTCCCAGCCATTTTGGTGTTCCACTCCAGACACCTTGTCACTTTTGTAAGGACCAAATCATCAGGGATCTCTTCAACTGTAAAGTTCCTGTTCAGATAAAGTTGTCTGTGCCTTTTTGTGAAAGTTTACTTGGATCAACAAGCGTGAGGAATCCGCTGGAAAATGAGCTCTTGCAGCAAACACCCCCATCTAATTTTCCTTCACACCAGCAGACTTCAAGCAGACGCGACAGTCGAGGATCAAAGCGAAGTAAGTACTCAAAAAAATAAGTTTAAATTAGTTTGTCGATTTTTACAAAGATAAACAATACATTACTATATACTGGAACAAGTTCTTATGTTTGGTTATTTTTATTTTGTTTTTATTCAGAATCTGATGAAACTTGCAAAAAGTATGCCTGTGCCGGTGGACCATCAAAATGGTTCGTGAAAAGAAGAACAGATCAATTAACAGCATCTCTGAATTCGAAAAACAAAATGGTGCGAACACAACGAGTTCTCAAACGCTTGCAAAATCATCACATGCGACATTCATGGAGACTAGAGGAACGACGCAATGCCGAAGAACGTGAGTCAATTCGACAATCAAAGTTTAAAGTTTTGTGCGAGAAAGGAATTAAAGCCCCACGCCAAACTGAATGTACTTTGTGGAATTGTCCACGGAAGGAATACAAACGAAAAAGGCCATTTATGCCTGTGGACTTGACCACTCGGAGGAGTGCATCACGCCTTTCGAACCTAAGCAGGAGAAGCCGATCACCCATCCTATTTCGTCGCTCACCATAAACGTCAAAATGGATCATAGTCTCATCTTATTTATGTATAGATCTAAAACTAATATTATTGTGTACAAAGCAATGTAAACACTTTCTCTCCTGGACTAAAACAACTTTCCCCACTATTTTACATTTGGTCGTTTTCTCGTGTGGTAAATCTAATCGAGTAAGCCTTCTAAATCTATCAAAGTGGAAAGTGGACCCTAGTGGTGCAAAAAATTTATTCTAGAAACATTAGAAAACTTTCGTTTATAATTTATATGTTTTTATTATGAATTTTATATACGCAGTGTAACGCAGTAGTGTATTCTATATCTGTGGCTATATGTCGGTGAAAGCATTTACGTAATTTAGTTAGCTGTCAATTTTACAAAGAAAATATGTATTTTCCATGTTATAATAATATTGCTGTTTGGTTTCACTTTTCCTATACGCTGCCAAATGTCAATCCCAATTTTCCAAAAGCGAATGTTCCTGCGGCGGGGGGCTCTATATATTTTCTTTCCATCCATGTAAAGTCAGTAAAGTGGTTTGTGGAGTGTGGTCGTATACGAAAACTTTTTACTTCCTTTCCTGCCAATTTTAAGTAGTTTTTTTCCAAGCTTTACTTTGTACCTAGTATTTATTGTGTTGTGTTGTTTTGTAGTAGTGTCGATAATAAATCATTCAAAGCAATAATTGATGATCTGGATCGTATGATGTTAAATGTGTTTTAATAATGCAGCACTTTCCATGACATAGGTATGCATACCTACAGACGGATCCATCATATATCATAAAGTTTGTGTGAAGGATCGAAATCGACACAATATTTGCATACTCAACAAAAGCAGCTTGCATGCAAGGCTACTTGAGGTTGGTTGTTTGGTTTGGTTTTCACTCGGCTAAGCTTTTAATTTGGTGCATGACGATGATGGGGATTGAATGGTAAAAGTCAACACGGTAAGAGCCAAATCTATTATTTTAGAAAAGGATAAATAGCTTAGCTTATATTATTATTATTTCAACCCGGTACGTTTTAGCTTTTACTTTTTATACGATGCGGAGAATCATAATATTTATGCATATGACTGCCAATTTTTTTGTGGTCTATAATTTTCTTCTGGACTGCTGTATCGGGTCTATCATATAAGGTTGTTTATTGAAGCTCCTTCTGCTACTTCCTATGCGTTACTTTTTATAACAATACTTCATTTCACAGCGGAAAATAAGTAAACCGGTGAAAGTATTGCAAACCTTACCTGCGACACGATAAAGCTTGAGAATATATTTTTATTACAGATTTGGCCGCGCTATAGAACAGCCCGAGTCAGTAGTATTACATACGAGCAAACATTTGTAGTAGACATTTATAACATTGCTTTCATTTCTGACTCGCAGGTTAATAATCCAATTCACATTTCACGTCAAAACTCTCAACCGCTACCATACATATCATTGCAACACAAACAAATACAGCCAGTATTGGTTTTGGACAACACAACGCTACGTGAGCTTATTGAATAATGGAAGGTATTGTTTGCCAGTCCCCAGGGGAGAAATCCTCTTTCCATCTTAAAGCTATTATGGAATGACAATAAATTGCCCCAGATTCCACTTCTTCAAAAACTCAGCGTTGTGTGTAAATTAAATATACTGGATTTGGATCATTAAAGTGAAAGTACGTTGTCTAAATCTACGGCTGCAGTGTAAAGCATGGATGGGCGTATATTTGTCAGTTACAAAGGCTTACATGAAACAGCGATGTTTATAAATCAAATATGTATTTCGTTTTACTTTGTATTTTCTTTTCATCTATTTTTAATAAGGCAAAACCGAAATTTTCGGGATTATAGAGCACAATACTTGCACCATAATTGATAATATGTTTAGATAAAATGTCACAAAGTACCAAAATTACAATCAGCTATCTATTTACTAGTGTGACAAAAAGACAAAATAAGTTCTTGATTAAATGTTTCAAAAAATATGAGCTTACGTATACAATCGATGATTATTTTTTACCATGCTTGGATACTTCATTACAAACTCATATTTTGACAAAAAAAACAACAACTTATGCTTATGTTAATATTTTCTCATTAAAAGTTTTATCTCTCAAAAGATGTATTCAATTCCGTAAAGTTTGAAAGTTTCCAGCAAACTTATTTTTATTAACCAATAAAATTCTTGCCGTTTCATGTTTCAGTGAAATATTTTTCGATGATGATATAATGGCACAATGATGTAACTATTACAAACTTTTATGTTATGTATGATACAAAATAAACACTCTTTCGTCTCCATAATTAAAAAGTGCTAACAAACTTAACTTTTATAAATCACACACAGGAAACAGGCAAGCATCATAAAAATGAGCATCATCATAAGATTAACTTTATGAAGTACAGTACAAGGCATGAAAAATGTTTTCTGATTAGATTGTGATTTCCTAGAGGAAATAAAAACCCAACAGAGTTCATCGTTTTTATTCTCGGGATAAAAGTACAAAGAGTTTCTCAATATTTAGAATTCGCTAACAAGTATTTTGCTTATGATTTGTATTTTGTATCTATATTCCAATAAAACGCTTTCTCTTTCTACATATTATGAGCCCAGACCCAGACGAAAATAATAATTTTCAAGAAACAACTTATCACACACAAAATTCTGAATTGAACACGTTTCTGATGTCTGAGTATGAAAGATACATACATTTACTATTGCCAAATTAATTTCTTTTTCGTTGATCCTATTTTTATTCTTATACTTCCCCAAGTGTATACAAAATGCAGTGAAAAGAAGAACTGACTGAACTGATGTTGATCTAATTTTCCATATTCATCATTCCACGTGTGTGTGTATTATATTATGCAATAAATTTCTGCTACAAGTTACCACTAGCACTAGCAAGTCATCGTTTAAGCATGAAAATACTACACGGTCGGCGATGTGATTATTATGATGGCCCAGTACACAAAATATCTACCATCAGCTTTTTTTCTATACTTTTACCCGTGAAAGTTCTAGCAGCGTCACTTCCAGACTTCCAGCTTTTGTACGCTCTTCTTTTTCTGGTTGTGCATGTATATATTTAGTTTAGCTGATAGTCCTTTCCCTGGTTTAGTATTCCGCTGGAGTTAGAGTAGACTACTGACTAGAGTGGCCACCGAGAAAGAATTACACTTTTTACTTGGCTTGGCTGAATCAACTCACCGCTCACGTTACGTTACTTTCTTTGTAGACGGGCTTAGGTGCCAAGGTGCTTTCTTTCGCATGTTGCGGTGGCGGCAACGTATATTCCTTTTTATCTTTGTTCACATGAGTAAAATATAAGCCGATAAACAAAGTGAAAACTTAACTCGGCAGTTGAGACCGTGACCCATAAAGCAATATTAGATTGTAGTTGTTGCGAGAAAATACGGCAGTGTGACTGCAGAGTTATTTTTTGCAACAGCAGTTTACATTCTTTCAAGATTGAAAAAAATACCTTTCAACCATTGACACTGTTTTGAAAGGCGATGTTATCGTGACTTTTCTACGGACGTGAAAGGCTTTAATTACCCAGCAGCAGCAGCAGAAGTCAATTGAAAGGCGACAGGATTATTTTGTGCAGTTTAGAGAAACTTTACTCTTCTTGTCTGTTGAATAATGGAACCAGAGACAAAAGATATTTTCATTGAAAATATGAGCAGTGAGGATCCCTTATCAGGAATGATGGCGAAAGCTGTTGACGTGTATCCCGATCCAGTCAAAGGGGCTTCTTACATGAATACTTATGACTTTGAAGAGGATTTCGATTACAATGAGTGGAGACTGTGGATGGGTCGCAACTGGAAGCTGGCAGTGCACATTTCTTTTATCTACATTATGGGGATTTTCCTGGGTCAGAAATGGATGAAAGGACGACAACCTTACAAGCTTGAGACTACCTTGAAAATCTGGAATTTCGTACTGGCAGTATTCTCCTGTGCGGGATTTTTGCGATCCATTCCTGAAGTGGTGCATTTGCTAAATCGACCTAATGGATTCTACCGCATTTCATGCAGCCGGTCTGTTATTATTACACTTTTCTTACTTCATGTTAATAATCCTTTTCCTTATTGTTATCCTATGCCAAATTGTCATTTTCATGCCCAAAAATCCTATCAACAAAAATATTTCGTGCCTTCCACCAAAGCCACTGTAATGATCCATGCATCTGTTGTCTGTCCATTTTAACACTAGAGATTTTTCATCTTATGCAAATCGTCTTATGTAACGTTCAGCATATTACACAAGAAAGCTCTTGCAGTGCACGGCAACGGCACGACAGGGTCTT
>JAQIWN010004070.1:0-11809 GCA_034699025.1 Entomobrya cf. arborea Gr-Col-00668
ATATCAATATAAACATCTCTTCATCAGATTAAAAAAATGTACTTAACGTCGAATTCACTTCCTATTTGTCGTAAAATATTATGACGGTTGTGCTATATAATGCTATCTATCTCCTTTTCTGTGCTTTGCATTGTTAATGTTACCACAAAACAGTTAATTGACATGACACGAAACATTATATATATCAATAGCAGTAAAAAAAACTGCCAGCTACTAACTAACTTACTGTAAGACCAAGAACTGTATACACTATGTACCATTAAGCCTTACCATTAAGGTTTCCTTTTACTATCGAAATTTTGTTGAATTTATCGTTTGTATTTAATGCCTAGTTAAAACAGGCGGAAACTACAAGAACTAATATTTGCCTTTGCAGGATCAACAATAGCAGTTAAATTCAGCAGTGAACAGTAAAAACGGTTATATATCATAGATAAATATATGTGTATTGATATCAAGGAGGCAGTATAAAAATTATGATATTTTAGACTATAGACATATTATTTACGATCAGGAATATGGAATATCATTTCGTTTATAAAGGCCATTACCATAATAAACCACGCATTGCACAACCAAAAGAGATTATTTTGTTCTGTAGTATAGTATTAAACAGAAACAGACAAACAGAAAATCACACTCCAAAAAAGCAAATAATAATTTAACCAATAAAGTTAAAAAGTTACCAAGAAAAATTACATCCAAAAGTCCAATTCAAGTATGAACTAAAAAAGAAACTGGACGAACTACAAGTAAGTGGCGAGGCGAGGGCGACGTGAAATATGAAAAAATAATCATCCAAACCATATTATTGAAGTTTTAATAGGTACTATCAAACTGAGTAGATATCTACTAAATATAACATGCATGTCAGATATATGAGTAATATGTAGCATGTTATAATTTTTTGCTCAACAATCAAAAAATACTACAAACGAAAAATAATTTGTGTTGTTTTTTGTTGCGGTGCTATTCCAAGTTGTCTTTCACATGTGAATTTATCATTATCATCTATTTTTTTTACCTTTAAACAATCCATCAATTTGGGAAATTTCTTGGGAATAGATTCACTTGAATTTTTAGCAAATTAGATTCTAGAAAAGCATAATAGCTCAGTGTTGAAACCCACTATACTGCACTGACATAACATTCATAAATATTCTACCACATCCATTAATTTCCAGTAGCTCTATTTGACAAAGTAAAGTAGTGGTAGAACATTTTAAATACCAATTTTGGAGATGTTTACCTATAAAATCATCCAAGTATTAAAAGATATAATGGCGTATTCTTGTCATTGTATGTTCATTTGTATGTAAGCTATAAAATAGATGCATATATTTTCAAGTTGGAAGAGTCAATCCATCCATCCGATCCTTCCTTATTTCTCGTTTTTCTCTCTCCATGTCAGTCAAGTCATTATATTACCACACAAACGACACGACACAACCTATTTCAATTTTTTCTCCCATTCCTTATTTACCAGCAAGCAGCGTTACTGCGCTGTACAGAGTAAAGTAAGCAGTGTTTTTTTTCCTTTATGGCATGTCATGCCATAATATTCTCTTATTATCGTCCTCGTCATCATCATCATCATGATCATCACCTCTTCTCCTTCACCAGTTCATATTCACCACCACCACATCGTATCGTCGTCGACGTGGTCCGACCGACCGAGCTAGGAGCCGTTGTTTGTAGTTAGTTTCAGTCTAACTTCAAGTCAGTTTCCTTGTTGGCTTCGCACAGTTAGTCAGTATTACTTTTTGGGTTTTATTCCTTTTCCTTCTCATCTCTGCCAGTCCATCAGTATCAGTGCTTTTGTGTAGTGGTGTATTGTGCTTTTGGAAAGAGTGCAGTCTGTTCTCTACTTAGAGCACTCATACAACAGCAGAAGCCGAAGCAGCTTTTACTTTACTTTGATAGTCAGTCTACTTTAAGCAGAATCATCGTCATCATCATCGCCATCGTCAATAACATCATCATCATCAACACAACTTGTTCAACAACAGCCAGAACGAGCCAACAGCGCAGCGTAGTACTTTGGCTACATCACATATTATATTCCTTCTTCGTCTCGGCAGTTTTGCTCTTTCAATTCAACCTCTCAACCAACTAGTTCTCTTTTTTGTGTTCACCAATTCACTTCCACGCACACAGCCAGAGAGAAAAACAGCACAAGAGAATTTTATATACCTCTTCTCCGTCTTTTTCGAGGTCTATTTTCGTGAACGTGTGTGTATTCTGTACATTGTCATATACATACCATATTCTCCTTTTCCACATCCACATAATATCGGTTCTGTGTTGACGTTCTTCACTACTCACTACAGTGGCCTTTTTTGTGTGTAAGCTCAGTGTTCTGTTCGTTTTGTGTTTGTTTGTGAACGGTGAAGTGAAAATCTATTCCCCATTTTTATATCATATCCCTTCCCTTCTTCATGCCACACTATTTGTTAGGCAAGGCATACACGTAATACAGCCAATGCAATGCTATTGCAAGTTGCAAGTGGAAAAAAAATTGAAAGGATACCATACCGTGAACGAACGCCGGCTTAGTACTTCGCAAGAACGACGCATTAAAAAGGACATTTGAAGGAGTAATATATTGCTACCGTGTATTTATATATACCTATCTACAAGAAGAAGGAAACTCTCTGTTACACATTTTTATGCGGATTAAAAAATATATGTTATTTAGTTCGCCTCCTCAGAGCCCTCATTCCATCTCACACAACTTATAAAACTAACTCTACACTCAGCAATATCATCGACGATATCACGAAACTCAAACAAAAAGTAAAGTAACCTTCATTTTGAATGACTTAAGCAACTTGCGTTTTTCTACATGGGAAAATATCATGAAGAACATGATCATCATTATCATCACGTACAAATCAAACTTACTTCACTGTATTTTGCTTTGGTGAGACGGAGGATAACATAAATATGTATAAATATCTGTACATTTGTTCATTAAACTAAATACATTATACATAGAGAATAGACAGGCAGGCAGGAGAATAAGAGAGTCATCTCCTCGGCATCAGAATTATCATCATCAACATGAAGATGATGAATATGTAGAATATGATAAAAACCATACAAAAAGTAGCCTAAGAACAGAACAACTTAAGTTAACATCCATTTATCATTTAGGTTTGTTGAGTAAATGAGTATTCTTTTTTATCAAATAACAGCTATTTTTCATATTCATCCATATATACAAATTATCTCTCAATTGGATATACATCACTATATATAAGCGAATAAAAAAACTAGACGAAAGGGTTAACAAGAGACAGACAAGACGAAAAAAATGTCCAATTCATTATGATTTTGATTCATTAAAGAACGGGACATGCGACATGAACAGCTTTTTAGTATGTATGAAAATGTTGAATGATAAGTGTAAGTAGATTGAATCAGAATATCAGAAGGTAGCCTATTGACTTGATATAAAAAATAAACCCATAAAGTCCGGGTTCTTTCAATCCCACACTGTGGACTAAGATAAGGACCGGAAGTGAGCTAAAATCATTGAATGGATGACCCAGATTAGTAGTGGTAAATGTTACGTCTTGGCCATTACTTTAACTATAACTTTTTTTAGCATGAACAGCACTCAACATTACAAACAAGTAAATATTATTAAATTTTCTGCAATAGAATTGCCTCGTAATCCACCAAACACACAAAAACGCGAACCAAATACCAAATCTCCTCTCCTCTGACTTGACTTGATTTGACTTTGCTATTCCTATTCTTGTGTGTACTCCACCAACAGTGGCGGTGGTGGTGGTGAATAAAGGCAAGGCATAAAGAAAAAGACGTATTTTCCGTCATTATAGTATCACATCACTATATACGTACTTTATATTTATGATGATCAAACATATAACATACTTGTACCGTACTTTTGTACGTAAAGCATACTAAAACCTAACATAACATCAATTGCCACCGACCCCTTTTTTCTACTTAAAGTTATCTACTACTCCAAAGCAAAAAAAAGTACGAAAACTTTTTAAAAAACAGTTAAATGAATTTTGATGAATTCGGCATTTTAAAAAGGTTACACGTTACACTGCACTGTGTTCGTACGGCACGACGCGCGACGGTGTACGTTACAAACACAAACAGTAAATATTATAGACGTAATTTACGTGATGATGATGATGATGATGACGATAATGACACTAATCTGTTAGCATGCAGCAGCAATGAAAAGTGAAGGGCAGGTCCAAGGAGAACACTTGTCTTGGTGGTGTACATAAAGAACACAAGTCAAGTAACACTTGCATTGTTGCAAATATCATATAAGCAAATTTGCAAGTAACTGTAACAATGGCGGATGTAGGAATCTTATTCAAAATTCAACGGCATCAGTTACACCAACGAAACCCCGACGACCAACACAACATGCAAGCCTTTTCTGATGCAATATTTTTATCCTCAGAGATGGAGAAAGAAGCATGGCGAAGAAGAGAAAATCTGGAAAACTCCATTAAAGTGGTCATCAGTGATAATGAAGACAAGACATGATACATGACTAACATGACTTTAAAAAAGGCCTTTTGCAAGGTCGCCATGAAAACTTAAATTGGAAGTAAAAGTGATTTCCGTTTTTACCACCACCATCGTTTTGGTATGAAACCAAGACTACATGGCATGGTTACGCAGGCATGGCATCGCCAGGAAAGATATGGACTTTTGGATTTCGGATGGAAATGAAGTGGAAGTAGTACGCAGCACAGCAAAGCGTATGGAATGGACATATTTTAAAATTCTGTACAAAATCTACGATTCCCATTTCCCGGCGGAAACAATTGCAAGGTGAGTTAAAAAAGGAAATATTTAAAAGAAAATGAAATATTAAGTTAATCAACACAATGTCTTCCTCGCAAAGTTACATCAACTGTACATGCAATGAACAAGCAAGCAAGGGGATAAAATAGTTTAAATCTATAAGAACGACGAAAGTGTGTAGATGTTCATGTCATGACTGAAATATTGAAAATCCTATTCTATAAAACTACATCTTATAATTCTTATACATACTTCATGTGTTTATCATCTGGGCAGACAGACTGTACATTTTGCAGTTTTTCTTTAACAAATTCAGTGATGATCATGATCACATTTTATGTATGCACCACAACAATTGTATTTTGTATACATATTGTTTGTGTTTGTACAGTACTTTATGAACATTATCCCAACCCAACAATTCTAACTACTGAGTATCTTCTCAGCAAAAAGAACAGTTTTTTTCTGAGACTGAGAAGTTTGTTGGTCACACATCTTGAGCCAGATCGAGCTGGCAAGAGGAACAGAAAGGGCTACACTGAGCTGCTCGTGTTCCCAACACAAAAACATCATGGTTCTCTATTTTTTCTCATCTCTTCTTGCCGTCTCACACGACACACCACCAACTCAAATGACTCTGTTGCCTTGTCTTCAACCAAAAAAACAACACTCATTTTGTTCGCATTGACCAGAAAGAATAGTAGAATTAGTAGAAGAAGGACTAGAAGGAGAGCATAAATATAAAATCATAATATTCTTCATCCCTTACCATCAGCCAACTAACTCTTTCATAAAATATGCATATCTTTTACTTCTCTCTGATGGAAATATACCAAACTATTGCAATTGCAATACCTGCTTGCTTTGCAGATGCAGACTTGACTGACAATGAATATGATGATAATATGATAACCCAACTTTATAAAATACGCATAACAGTTAACCATCACATTGTTGAATGCGCAGGGCAGACGAGTAAATTCTAAACTAAACTCAAGTGCTTCTCTCAATTTTTTTTTTCATTTCATGCCACCCTTTCGTTTCAACCAAACCAGACCAACAGATAACTTAGCACCATACCATACACCATGCTGCTGTTGACCATACCAGTCAGTCAGCCAAAGCCAGACAGTAGTATAGTTTTGAATTGTTCGTGGATCTGTTCAGTTCAGTCAATTCAGTCGGCACACGGGTCGGATATGCATCACACGAGCAAAGATGATAATATGGATGTCGGGCCGTGTACACATTCAACATTACACTTTTTGGTTACGTTAAAAACTTCCATATTTTCCATCCATTTTCTGCTAACATAACACTCTCGTTCCTTCTCGTAGTACAATGTAATATTACTATGTGTGGTGTAGTAGTAATTTTAAGTGTGTACTACTCACTACTGTCATTGTAAAACCATGAGACTGAATATAGCTATTTTTTACTATGAAATGGTTTTGGTTAAAATTGTTAGTGTGTTGTGTTATGTTATGTTGGATGGATGTGTGTGTGAGAAGAGGAAAGAGAAAAAGCAGAGCTGGTGCAAGCATCGAAACACAACACAAGAATCAGTCTTCTCGATGCGATGTTCATGTTCACCATCGCTATCGCAGGAGCTCCTCCACTTCTCCTCTACCAGACCAGCTCGCATGAAAATGAACCAAGTTGATCATATAATGGGCCTGTACTTGGTCGAATACTGCCAGTCCATGTTTGCCATCAGTGCAGGTAGCTGCTGTACGTTGGCTTTATATATGCATACATACATATTATATAAAAAGCAAAAATTTAAATACAAAAATATAAGATACCTACCTACAATAGTATAGCAATATATAGAGACTATATACACAATACACACAAAAAATATAAATACCTACAAAAAAAATTTAATTACATATTAAAAACTATATTGCAATTTTTACAAATAAATATACAAACTATCATCGCATATTTTGTAATAATTTTCATCCAGTCAAAAAATAAATATTACATTTTTCTTCTTGACAAATTTTTTTTTAGTTAAGTTTGTTAAGCTTGGATTTTTGTTTCGTTTTTTGGAGAGAATTAGTAAATTATTTAAAAAAAGAGTGAACGGCTCTTTTCTTTACCAAATAAATAATACTTTTTTGTTGACTATTTTTAAAAAATATAAATTTTCAAATTGAGAAAAAAAGTAGAGCGAGAGAAGATCGTCGGGTTGGAGGAGAGAAGGTTTTGCGAGAGAAGTGGAGAGAAAAAAAAGTAAAAAGACACTCTCACAATCAAACTCACAGACAGACTGCTACGCTGGCTTTGTACAAAACATTTTCTGAGAGACGAAGTTCGACGTCGTAATCTCGTATCTTCGTTACCTTCTCTGCTGCTGCTGAGTGTCGACTGCTCTACAACTGCTGTGTTTTTGTGAGAGTGAACTGAGTACTGAGTACTCCGTAACTTCAACTTTACCACCAACCAAACCACCACTACTTCTACTGCTACTGCTGTGCTACTACAAGAAAAATATAATATTTTCCTTCGTTGAGCTTTGAGCTGTTTCTCTGTCCTCTGTTGAGTTGTTCTGTTTTGTGTTGATAATAAAAATTACGTTGGTCCCGATACCACCAAGCTGGCACCCACCACGGGAAATAATTCGCTTCAGCCAACTTCCTTCGGCCTGATGCAGGAGGAGCACCAACAGGAGCCTTATTTCCTTCGAGCAAAATTACTTGAAGCTGTGGATGGCGATTACAATGTAAGAAAAAAACACAAAACTGTTTTTTCTTTGGTAGTTGTCGCTTACACGGTCATCTGTTGGGTTGGTTGGTGGGGGTGTCGGTGTCACCTTAAGAGAGGCGCTAGTGCCCATGCCCAGCCAGTTTTATATTTGGCATTGGCAAACGTCTAGTTTAGGTTTCATTTCGTAATTTGAGGTGTTATCTTGTTTCGAAAACGATTATATGATGGTATTGAGATTGAGCCGGTATGCCTTTTGTTACGAATATAATTTGATGTTGACCGTGGCTATAACATGTAACAAATCAATAATGGCCTTGGAAATGTTTACACCAATTTTTACGAAATGCTTGCTCATAAATGATTGATTTTCTAATCTGTACATGTACATGTTATACAATATTTTTGCATATCGAACATAATATAAATTGCTTAAAAAAATACAATAGTAGTTGCTTTGAGGCTAAACTGTACATATGGTGCGTAAAATTGAAAATAAACAACGGAATTTCCGTTACGGAAACCCGTTTCCAAAACTCATGGAAAACGTAAATAGCGTACTTAAATATAACGTTGTCTTTATTCATTTAATAGGTCAAGGATATGCCCCTGATCCTTGAGGTGCTGGGAAAGCTGGAAGTTCTTCAAGTCTCGAAAGAAATTCTTGAGGTATGTATGGAATCATGTAATTTATCTCCTGGAAGTGTTAATTGAGATTTATAGTTTATTCTGAAGCCTCATTAATAAATTAACTTTTTTTCTACTCAGGCGACACGTTTAGGAAAGACTGTTAACGAATTCCGACGGAAAGTTAACGATGCTATATTAGCTAGAAGATTAAAGGACTTAGTTAAAAAATGGAGGGACGCTGTTCTCGTAAACGAACCCCCACAGCCTCGTGTCAACGGGACTTCCTCTGGAGAAGGTGCCCACGCAGGTCACGGTGGAAATCGGATGGGTTTACCAGCCTTTAGTTCGGGCTATACGTCTGTCTCATCCAGCCCGACCCTAGTTACGTTTTCATCCAGAGTGAGCCCTGGCTCATTTAATTCCAATAGTCTGAGTCCTAGGATAGGGACATTGACCAATTATGCTAATAATAATAACAACAACAATACCAGTGTCCACAGTATACCTGTCAACCGCAATGGTAGCAGTAGTATATCCAATAATAGAAGCCCTAATCATAGGAACCCCCATCACCTCTCATCAAGTTCATATGCAACTCTCGTGTCACCGTCTGCATCATCTGCTAGTCCACTTCTTAGTTCGCGCAATTTGGTCAGCCCTTACAAGTCGAAATCACCGGGTGGGCCAACGCTGGCTGCATTTAGTTCAAAAATTTCACCTATGCCAAGCTCTCAAATTCAGTCACCGAGCTCATCATATGCTCCAAATGCAGATACAGTATCTAGGTATAAACTTGATATCCAAGTTTTTGAGAAAAAGTTGAATTTATCTGTCCAATTTTGGTGCTTTTCTCATTGAAAATATATATCACTGTTTTAGAACAAATGCAGCTAATAAACGGTACAGAGAGTTGGACGACAGCCCTAATAATGCAAGGTAAGTTTTACTAATTATTTATTAGTAATTATGATCAATTTAATCCAGTCGTTTTCAAAAAATATTTTTGTCGAGTTTTGCTGTTGTGTTTCGTTTTCAATTAAAAGTAGAGTATGATTATGATTACATGAGATCCAACCTTTGACGGGCGTTGAATATCTTGTTGTCTTACTAGACTACAGTCTTGTGAATCACGCAGTTAACTATCATTTGGTTCCCAGTTTTTAATATCCGGCTTTTGGTTTCCTTTTTTGAATAGTGCTGAGCCGCCCTTCAAGAAATCCCGAAGTGCTCCAAATGGGACGCTGGACGATCCTATGTTAGCTTTAGATGACATTAGTCGAGATTCTTACGCATCACGAGGAAGTGATCACAGTGATGGTTTTACATCCAAAGATCATCGTTTCTCGTTATCGGCTCCTTCACCTGCGACACCTGCCCAGGTTTCGAATGTACTTTCACCCCAGATGCCTGTTCCCGGAATCGACTCCAATGTACCGTCTCCTGCAACTCCGTTTGATGTGGAGGCGGTGACCATATCTCAAGTTGAGACGCAGCCAAAGAAGAAACGGAGAAAGAAGCAAAATGAATTTTATCAAGATAGTGAGTTATTAAAAATTAACCAACTACAAATTTATAATACACGCGTAAATTAAATGATGTTTTTACATAACAATCCAACTCAGAATTAAATGTGGTGATAAGTTTGTACTGATATACCCTAATATTCATGCAGTGAAATCTGGTAGAATGAAATTATTTTTAAAAAAAAGTTAAATAAAATTGTTTTTTGTATCTTTCAGGCGAAGCAATCCTGCGAGAAAAGATCGCTCAAGCACAAGCTGAGAAAGCTGCTAAGGCAGCTCGGGAGCGTGAAATGCAAAACAGAGAAAGAGAAGCGCAACTAGCATTAGCACAATCTCAAGAAGTACGTCGCCGAGTGATGGAAGAAGCTATTCCCGAGGACAAAATAACTAGCAATGTTTTCGTAGATAAATACTTAAAGTCACAGAATGAGCTTCGAGCGAAAATGGAACGGGATGCAGTGGACGCACTGTCCGCAAGTGATTTTCAAGGTGCTCAGGAGGATTCCAATGAACAGGGCGTGTCGCCGGAGAAACTTTCGAAAAAGGACAAGAAGAAACATAAAAAGAAGCAACTTTTAACAGATGGGACTACTGACGACCCAGTCAACACTCAGTTCCCATCAGAGGCAGAAATTTTATCCAAACTTCCCCCTATTGACCCAGAAATCTTGAAAGAATTTGAGAATTTTAAATACGATGTCAACCCATCGCCCATTCAACCTACGGCGGAGAGTGGTGGTGGTGTTGATATACCTAATTCTTACACTAAAGAGACTGATAGCACCAATAATCTTAAAAGTCTGAGTACTACGATAGAAGAGAAACCCCGAAAGTTAATTGATTGGGGAGATAGTGATGATGATGACATGGATGACCAATCGAAGGCTGCAGCACAAGCAGCAGATATCATTTCTCAACAAATTCAAGTCATTTCTTCGGAGTCTGTTGTGGAGATTATGGAGACAGAGCCAATAACCACAGTTATCATCAGCTCATCTGAAGACGTCACAGATAATCTTGTTGATGACAACGAGAATATAGCTACAACGGCTCCTCACCGTGAAATAGATGAAGCAGAAGTTGAACAGTACATTAAAGAGGATGTTCCTAATTTAAATGGGAATTACGACAATGGTGGATTGTTTAAAGAGTGGCACGAGACGTTGACCGTAGATTCGTATAAAGGAGAACCACTTCACATATTGCCTTATACCATAATTGACTTTTAAGACACTAACTCTCGTTTGTTCGTTAAATTGTAGTAATAATTGTCGTCATACATATTTATTAGAAATGTTGTAATTCCTTACACACGTGACATTTTGATATATATAGTCGTTGAAGTTTTTTTTGCAAATAAGGAGAATTTTTACTTTGTATGGAGACAGAAATACACAATACGTAATATGCATGTGTACAAGAAATCCGTAATTTGTTATAAGTACTACCGTTATATAATATGTGCTAAGACAATTAAATGGTGCGCAAGACTGTTTTTGGAAATAAACTCACGATGATTTTTTCATTCTTCTTGTTTTCATATTGTTGAAAGAAATTCTGCTGCTAAATGCTAATTGACTTGACTGGCTGAGGAGAAATGTAAAATTCTATAGTTTATGTCTCACAGTTAAGTCACTGTTCAGTGTGGACCACTTAATTAATTTATTAGAACTGCTGAAGCGGCGACGTTTTTGTTTATCTTTAAAAAGTTAGTACACTTGGTATTGCTTTACATGTTCTCTAATTATTATTTGAAAATGCAGTTTTCACCTCTCCGTTACATCTCGATAAGTATTCCATAATAACTGCACTGACGCTCACCGTTTCACGGTGGGGGTTGGATGTTTTCCAAGTTGCCTTTCACATCGATTGTTTCGTGTTGTGATTTGTGCTACTTGATCAGTCAGTGCAGTTGAAATGCTATGCAAGTAACAACGTACTTTTATGAAATGTCACTCATGTGAGTATGCTAATAGGAAGAAGTGTAGAAGGAAAAATGCACTGTGTTCTGTGTTCCAGTCTAGTTATAATTTTTATGTAAAGGCAAGTAATAATTTTCTCATCAGAGTTCAATGAATCATCATCATCACTTAACATGCTCTTCGTATTCGTAGTGAAGTTAAGCTGACGACGTTAAGAGA
>JAQIWN010004071.1:0-11807 GCA_034699025.1 Entomobrya cf. arborea Gr-Col-00668
TAGACAAAGATCCACCACACTGCAGCCGTTTTTATTAATACAAGTAAATTCCCCATTTTGGTCTCCCGATATCGAGCAATTGCAGATTTGTAAATCTGTGAGTTGGGTGACAAGGTCAGCTCCTCTTGTGTTCTTCTGTTTGTCCATACTTTTACGTTTAATATTGACAGTGTTAAGATTGGCGATACGAGCATTGAAGTCTCCAATAAGTATGTCTGATATTATAACTTGTTGACATTTTTCAAGGAAATTACTAAAAGCCTGATTTACATTGGTGTCGGGAGAAAAGTAGGCAAAACAGCTTGTGCTTGAATCTCTTACATTTTGTAGTGTAATTACAGTGTAGTGGTTTTCTAAAGTTGTCTTGGTTATGGTGAATAGTTTTGAATTTATTCCTAGTAGAAATCCTCCCTTTAATCTTCCACGCAGTTTTATTCTAGTTGCATCTATAGTTAAAATTGTGAATTCCGTTTCTAATTTTTTGAACCAATTATAATTTTTTATTTTTTCTTTAGTGCTCCACGTCTCCGAGAAACAGAATATGTCAACATTTTGACTTGTCATGCTTGATATTTTTTCGTTTGAAATGCTATTCACTAGTCCGTCAAAATTCCAGTATAATTTTTTATGTTTTTTTGTGTTAAATTTTGTGTTTTTAGTTACGGACAGTGTATGATGGCCGAATCCCTATTCATTTGGTGGTGGAGCTCTCAGCTTCACCACATTCTCACCTTTCAGTACGTAAGCGGTGCCATCAACGGTCACCATCTTTTTGTTGAATTTGTAAACAACTGCTTTCCCGTTTTTAAAGTGTTCTTTTCCAAATTTCCACAAAATCGCTCTTCGCAGCCGTTCACGTCTGTGGAGGTCCTCCATCAGAAAATAAGGATTCCCCAATTTCTTCTTGTCTTCTTCAACTTCTTATCCAGTTTAGGAATCATGGGTAGAAATTTTCGACTGAGCTCCTCCACCGTCATTTCATTTCATCCTCCACTGATGAGTCCAAGTCAATATCCACCTCATGGACACTTTTGGTACGTTTCTTGCCTCCAAATTTGCTCATGTTTTAAAATATAATTAAGACAGCGAAGTAGTAATCTGTTTGTTTATTTTTCTTTGATCATGGAGCCATATTGTACTAACAATGAAAGCTTTTGGGTAGTCCATTCGCAATCACATTACTCTGAAAATCACATTTTCTTGCATAGTTTTTGATGCTGAATAATTTACTGATTACAAATTTCCCGAATTCACCTATGCCTTAAAACTCAAGCTTTTGTTCTGAAGACGGTTGCTCTGCTGTGCTATTACTATTTTCAATCCTAAACTTAACGAAGGGCTAATGTCTAACCAAGTTGGAAAGCATCCGTTAAAAACTGTTAAAAAGTTATGGGACACACAATAAACATAGCTAAATAATAAACGCGCCTCAAACTAAATACAACTTTTCCACAAACTCTCGAAAATCTTGTGTTATCCGGTGGGTTATTGGTATTCCTGTAAGTTTTGTGTCTGTGAAACCTGAATTGGATTCCTTTTCACTTAGGTAGTGATCTTGCTGGTCATATTTTTCTGTACATGTGGGACAAGTCCAATAAAAATCGTTTGCTTGAAATGTTTTGTCCCCATTTTTTATGCAAGCTCTGTGATAGTACTAACTGCACTGATTGCATTTTGCACTAATCCATGAATTTCTTTGTTTCTGGCAAAGTGTGTAGTGTGTTGTGTGGTGATGCATGATTTAAGTGTCCATGTTACTTGTTGTAAAATGTTATATTGGTCACTGTCAATATTTACACGTTCAGTGTGGTAGAATAAATTGCACATATCTATATTAAAGTTGTTATATGTTCAGTTGTTAAGCGATGATGATGATTATGAAGCGATAATGTTTCTTGGAAAAGTATGCTATTTTTTCGCGAACTTAAAATATTCACTAGAACTGATAAAATTGTTGAACTTGTCGTCAAGAATGGAGTTGAATGAACTTGTTTTCAAAATACTTGAGCTGCTAGTTTATTTTTTTACAAATAATTTTATTGAAGCTATGTGTTGAGCTGTGTGTTTAGTGCAATAGTACTAGATTATTATTTTATGAGAGCACACCAAGTGCTTTAAATGGACAGTTATAATATTTCGTCCGATTGACTTGTGTGACTTGTCAAAATGACGAGGGTAAAACGAGAATATTTTTAACTGGACTAAATTTATTTATAGGGACAATGTGAGTTTTGGAGACAACTTTGGACGTGTTTTCTAGCCGTTCTACGAACATTTGAAGGCAAGTTGAAAAATCAATAGATGCATTTTGAAAAGTATTATCGAAGCTGCATAAACTTGATTAACGTTAGTTGAACGAGGTAACGCTGGCCGCATTTTCACTTATTCAAAAATATTCAACAAGTTTAAACTTCACTCAATTGAGTTTTAATTGGACAGACAACCCACTTCCTACAAAAGTAATGGTGGAAATGATGAATGTTTCAGTGCTCCTGAAAAACGCTGGACACATATAATAGTCTTGATTCTGGGGATGAAGGTGAACCTCAATCGAACTCAAATTAATACATTTCTGGTTCAGACCCCGATCGCAATACTACATCTGATCCTGAGTATGGTTGCGAAACTAAGTTGGCCACCTTAGTAAAGTACTATGAAAAAGAAGAAAATCGCACTGAGGGTATGTGGTGTAATAAAAGACAAATAGCATTTTGCTCATCCAAGGTGAAACACACTTTAACGGAGCTTGAAACAGCGTTCACCCTCTCAGCCCTAGATGAAATTCAAATACCTGAGATCCCCTAGTGAGATATGCGTGATTCCAGTTGAAAGCTTTAATAATGGTCAACTTAAAAAATAATTTATAATCTTTGAATAGGTCGTTACATTACCGGATGGGTCAATCATCAGCTCACAACGATTTCGTTCAGATTTGGGAAAATGCTGATTCATTGAAAACGACCGATGACTTGCTTGGAAAAGTTACAAAAACTTAACTTTGCCATAAAAAGGAGCTAAACGATACAATTACATACATACAGGACAGGTAAATAATTGTTTTTCTACGTTTTAAAACTTGTACTTTTTGATAGAATTAAAGTAAATTCGTTTCCAATATTTAAGTATGTATAACCTGTTCCACTTTATTTAAAAGCTTAACAATTTAAAGATAGTTACACTAGTAACCTGCAATCAAATAACAAATTGCAATTATGTTATTGTTGGACTGATTATTAAGTACCTTATTTTATAAAATGGCCCTTTTAACAAGACTGTTACTTTTAGAAAGGTATAAAAAACGATGAAACCGGTTGCGGTTTACCAGTCAACTAGAGTGAAAGAAGTCATTTATTTCATGATCATAATCATTTTTCAATTACAAGCTAAAATTGCCCACAATGTATCTTCCGTGTGATCCTAACTTGAACTACAATGTATTGAAGCATTACGGTATCAAAAAACGGTTACAGCAGTATGTCCACTTTTTACAACTACACAGATATTCAGAAGGAGAAGCCAGATCAATGTTTTTTGCTTATCAACATGATGTGATGGAGGCACAAAAAATAAAGTAAATTTGGTGTATAAACTGTAATACATTAGAACCTATACACAAATACCATGAGTAAAGTGTGTAGTAAAATTACAAATCACATAAACGCTTATATGCAATGCATTTAATAAAAGATTTTATAATATAGTAATATCTAAGGCTTGATTGCTTGCATCAATCAGTGCATCAGCGAGCAGAATGTTTAAAAAAAGAGTCGTAAGAAGCACGACACCAACAAAAGGAAGCGATTTTGTAAGTATAAACAACATTTTACATGCATGCATGCTTGTAAATTGTTTTATTGTTAGGGTTAGACAGTAGTAAAAGTGTATTTAGACAGTAAAGAGATTGAAGATGATGCTTCATTTTTCGTTTTTACTTGCACTACACATCTCAAACAAAACAAATTTGAGTGTTGAAAGTGTATGTGTTTGAATTGTGTGGTGAAGACTTCCAAAACAATGGAGACAGATATAATTATCACAAAAGGAAGCACAAATATGGTCCATTCAAGTTTGTGACAAGCGTTTCTTACAAAAACTGCACAAGTGTAATGGTCCAAAACAAATCCTTACTTGTATAAGGTGTTAAAAATTTAGTAAGAAAAATCGTAGGTACTGGACCATCGTGGAGCCCCTGGTCTGTCTGGATGAAGCTCAAGTTTCTTTGTTTCCATTGCGAATAAAATCAATTTACACCACCACCACTCTTCCAGTTTTTATAGGGTAGACAGGAAAGGTATTTTGATGACGCATTATGGTCATCATCTTGACAACAAAGTTTTAATCACAAATATTAATTAATAATTTAATGACAAATCGTTCAGCTTTGAGGTCATTCGCTTTGTAATTACTGTATCCATTCCTATCATTTTAGTAATGACAAAACGTGTAACAAGTTGTCCACATTTTTTGGAATCATCACCTTGCAACTTTGTGTGATTTTGGTTTGTGATTGCAATTTGCAGTGTCATCTTATATTTTTCAATTTTAATGGCTAAAGGGTCAAAGGCCTCAACTGTAATTCCATGATGTTTTTTGGAAAAAATAAGTGCTTGCCGTTTCATCGGGGACCTGTGTTTGTTATCACGTAATATGGAAATGATTTAAATAATAAATCTCTTAGTTCGTTAAATGCACAAAAGCAAACGAAACTCGTGCATTTTTTGCAGCACAGACCAGCAAATACTCAAGCTCCTTACAATTCATTTCAAACGGTTTCAACTGTTATCCGTCTCGTTCTAGGCGTAAAATAGACCTGATGATTTAAAATAAGGATCATATTTATGTCACTAGCCAGTTTGGTGGAAAATTTCAAGCTAAATCGTAGCTTTCCTTCTCTGTTCAAATTTTGTGAATGCTTTAAATGCAACTCCATAAAACACAGTAAAAATAAAAGTAAGACGATCAATAGATATTATGGACAACATCACTAAAGTGTACTTGTGCAAGCAAATATGCATCAAGAATAAGAACAGATAATCTTAGTACAAATAATTTTATTTTTATTTTTTATATTGATTTATTTATTTTATTTTTTATTCAAACTGACTGAGCTTATTGAGAAATCCATAATCAAGTATCCAGAAGAGCTGTTTGGTCCAAATCCAGTTCATAATTACAAACTTCCATCGTTTTGGGAGCAACCTGGCGTGGTATCGTCGCCAAGTGACATAAAGGTTAGATTTTCACCTTTTTCACGTTTTTTTATTGAAACAATTTTATACCATTACAAATTACTTGTTTTTCATTTTCAACCAGGATCTGGCAGAAACTGTCCCCCATGAAGACTTTTGAGGATGAGCCAGTCGAATAGAACGGGCCTTATGAGATCGGAGAATGGGCAACGTCTTTCACGGAGCAAACCGTTCCCATTCCGTCCACTTGTTGATGTTTAATATTCCACAAGTGTATCTACGTCATCCACGTCTGCTCCAGAATGATAGACCAAACACAATAGCACCAATATCAACGAATACGGCAATTTAAATTATCACCCCGACTTCTACAACATCAACTACAGCATTAAACACTGCGGAAATGGAAGTAGCTTTCACTTTTTTCCTTAAGAAGGTACAATACTAATATCAACGGATACGACAAACATCGTCAATATTACCTCACAGGCTCCGTCATCATCGATATCAGTGATTACAAATGAGAATTCTTTGAAGAAATGATTCCATTGCTTGAAGTCATTAAAGGAAAACAAACGTTTCGCTTCCGATTGAAATGGATAACTTTCCCACAGCAGCGGGATACATCAAAATTTATTATGATAAACGGCACCTGGCTGAGAACGTGAAGGAGTTGTCAAGATGGGATCCTTTAACCCTAAACGTTATTCATTGTTCCACCCATAAAGCCAAACGGAACGGAAAACGACGTGTGAAAGCGGACAGTTACTTCATGGTAAGGGAACTTTGTTTTAACTTTTTTTACTTTACATTACATTATTATAACAAATACAAAATTACTATTCATGAATTAATTGATATGGGTATTTTCATTTTCAGGACAAAAAAAATACGTAAGAAAGCGAAAACTCGAAGGATACGAGAACTAAAGATGCAGGACAATTGATGACAATTTCAAATATGTCTAGTCGTTTTATTATAATGTTACCAGCTTTGAGAGCTTTGATTATATTTTAAAGCATGTATGCATGACATGAAAAAGACGTGTAAAAATAATTTATTCTTGCTTGACTCGAAAAGCTAGCATTTTTAGTAGTTGTATTCATGATTTACTTACAAAATGAAGAAATGAAACTGATTGGGTAGCATTTTGGTTTTTTTTAACTAAAAGTAACGTGCTTTGTAATGTTAAATTTAACGATTGATTGGAATTAAAATATAATATATATTGTTGCAAAATGGTCAACAGACCCCAACTAATGAATTAACAATGGTCAGTATGAGACCGTTGTTAATTTTTCTGTGTATGATTTTATGGAGAATAAGAGGAAATAAAGAGAGTAAGGGGAATAATAAGCGCAAGGGGAATAATAGGCGCAAGGGGAGATTTAGCGAAATACCCACACAACCTTAAACACAAACGCGCGAACAAGCTGAGCAGCAGTCCACACGTGAAGAACATGCTTTGCTCAGCTTCTTTACTCTCTGTCTCCTTCTACTTCTACACTTCTTCCCTGGCCTTATCCGTGTGAACACTGCCTCGTGGTGGTGGCTGCACAAGCAGCACCACTGAATTAAATAAAAATCCGCCCCTTCTGGGCAAAGATAATTGTTTTATTTTCAGTGACTTTCAGTCACTGTCGATTGTAATCTTGAGTTGATTTGGTTTTATTTAAATAAATTGATCTCTTTTTTATTAAAATCAACTCTCCTTGTGCAACTGCATACACATTTCTCATTGATCCTGTGATCCGAACTACATTGAATCTTCTGATTAGGGCGGTTTTGCCCTTTGGGCGTTTTAGGTCATCAGTAAACAGACAGTGATCATCTTAAAATGCATCCTTTTCCAACATATATATTTCCTAAAATAAAAATTAAGCAAGTTTTAGTTAAGCACCATACATCTCCGAGGATCTCGGGGCCGTTATACCAGCCCTCAGTTTTCCGTGTTACTTCTTAAAGAACATACCTTTAAAGCAATTGAACTTTGAGGTCATAATTACTACACAAGAACAATGGACAATAAATGGCGATTATGTCATGTCGTGTGGCGATATTCATTGTTACACGGACGGTTCACGCCACAGTAATAACACCGGATGTGCCCATGTAATATATTACGATGGCGAATGTTGGGAAGACAAGATTCTTTTAGGATCTATGTCTTCGGTTTTCCAAGCTGAGGTGCTATGTCTGAGCAAGGCTGCTTCGGCAATGTCCCTAGCTTGGGACACAGACAAAACAATAAATATATATTCAAACAGTCTATGCGCCATCGAAGCTATTCGTAGCTTTTGGCTTATGACCAACCTAGAATGCACCTTACTCTCGGCCACTTGCATAAATTCAAACTAACATGGATTCCTGCTCACGTAGGGTATCATGGAAATGAAGAGGCGGATGCCCTTGCTAAGGAAGCAGCCTCACAAACAGCTATTGGTCCAGAACCCATACTGCCAGTTTCGAGATCGTTAGTTCATGCTGCCATTTTAGAATGGACAGCATCACAACACGAAAACCATTGGTGAAGGGCTGGTTGCAAAACCACAAAGGAGTTGATACTCCTACCTTCCGAAAACACGTGGAAAAAAACTCTATTTGTGCACCCATACACAATTGAGAAATTTTATCCACGTAATTACGGGACACTCGTAGTATCTACGTGCTCATGTTTTCAAGATTCGAGCTGTAGATTCAGAACAATGCATAATATGCGAAAATGAAGCAGAAACCAGCCTACACTTTCTTGGAATGTGTGACGGGTAAGCTACAACGACTCTAACATTACTGAGTAAATCTATACTCAGTGGTGATGAAATCAAAAAAACCACCCCATCCAGTCTTCTATATTTTATTAGAAGTACTGGTCGGCTTGACCTGGACCGTGCGGGGGGTACACAGGTATGAAATAATCGCAAGAATGTACAGAGTGATTATGCAATAATCCTACCCCTTGGATTACGCATCTGGATGCGCCGGTTCTATATACTTGTGCCATCCAGCTCTTATTACATACATAAGCACAATTAAGAATGCAGCTAGGTGCAAAACAATTTTACGTATCAAACTAGCAAGCCAACTATTTTTTACGGGTGAGAGATCTACAAACGGGTGCAAAATTTACAAAAAAGGTTTTATCATTATGGTTACTAGCAAATCAAGTTGAGATAATTTTATTCTACATATTTTATATTTATTCCGCAAACAAGAAGCTTAGACTAATAATTTAATCAAACTTTTAGTAGTGATTCATAAAATGAAGTGTTTAGGGTGCAATTCAGTTAGCAATAAATGGTTGAAATTTTTCTTCAACAAATACATTTAGATTTGCATTAAAATGCTGCAAAGCTTACTTGAAGTACTAAATTAATTTACGGTGATTTTAAGGAGATCATTGATTTAAGGTGCTTTACGTGTTTTTTAAGGTGTTATGTTAATTCGATCTGCATGGGAAGATAATTAAATATCATCGACAATATTAAATATTAATGAAAGATTAGTAGTCAATTTAAAAATCAAAACTGACTTTTTTATTTTTTATCATAATATTTTTCAAAACATCCATCAGCCTTCCAATATCTTTCTTCCAATCTGACATATTACATAAAACAAATTATAAAATGCATTTCCAATATCTCCTTAATTTGACAAAAACCTGTCAGAATAAAACTTAATCTCTTATCTGCTTTACATGGGCTTTCCATTTCTCAACTGGATACGTCAACAAAACACGCTTCAATAATAGTTTTGACGTGTTGATCAACGTTTTCCTTTTTACCGTATATTTGACGCCATTCCAGACTTCTACAATTGTCCAGGATATGTAAACATTGACGGACTTTCTTTTTCAAGACACGAAAATGGAACTGCATAAATTAATTTTGTTGCCTCTCAAAGTTTGAGTACGTCAAACAATATGTAGAATTGCACAGTGTCAGCGAAGAGCACCCATTTGGAAAGTCAAAGGTTCCAGACAAAAAGTAAGGCTTATGTTTACTGCAATAGGCTTGGAAAGCTTTTTCGTATAAATAAAAGCTTGTACGCTCACTTTGGAATCGATTTTCATAAAACCAACTGTTGAAAATTCCTGTACATGTGGAAAGCTTTTCATTGTTTGATTTTATGAAATCAACCAGATCGTACGATGAGGCCACAAGTTCACTTTTTGCGTACATGTTTTCATTCGCTAACAGTACAATAAATATAGTAAAAACCCAGCAGGCTGCAAGGTTAATTATTTTTTCGTTTCCAGCCATCTTGCTGGAAAATTTTAGAACTGCTTATTAGCTGTGTGCTTGACGTTTGATTTTGGACTGTGAGATTTGACAACAGCTTATAATATTGAAAAGTCAACAAAAATGCAGAATAATATGATTTAGCTGTGTACATTTTTCAGAAAAGCCAACAAAATTAACTTTAATCTTTTAGTTCAATGAAATGTATGTTCCTTTTTATTTGGTATATGAATTAAATATACATTCACCATCAGTAAAAGTACCTGAAATTTTGAGAAGGCATTGTCGTTTGCATTTTGTATGTGCTTTGTCTAGGCTTTGAGCTATGTCAGCCTAAATTTTAAGTCGTTTCGGTATATTTGAATATTCAACATAAAAGCATGTTAGTAACGTTTTTCGTGCATAAGTCGTGTTCCCTTTCATTTACTTTACTCACTAAATATGCATTCACCATGCCTAAATGTACCTGGAATTTTGACAATACGTTTCTGGGTGTATGTATTCGTGATATACACTTTAGACCCTGCGAGGTTAAATGTCTGTGTAAACGTTCACTCCTTTCTGAAGTTTTGAAGATATAACACCAAAGCTATGTATGTTACTTGACAGAGGTTGTGATTATGTGTGCAGTAGTTAGAAGAATGTGATACTTTATCTTTTCTAGTTTTTGTGCTCAATAAACAAAGTCATAACTGAAAATTTTTTATTTTTAATAAATGTATAGTAAAATGCAGAATTGTCACAGGAAGAGCACAACTCCATACTTTTACTCTATACTGTTCATCCATTTGGTGTTTATGTCCATGTTTGCTAGAGACTTTAGCTTGATTTGCCGGCATACATAACCATAGCCTACCCATTGCTGCATGTCGGTCGCAAATATATCATTTCTTTCATATTATTCTTCGTCAACAAATGAATAGCTGTGTCGAATAATGACGGCAGGATAACGGTTGTTATGTTTGTTTTAACTGAATTAACATTAGTTATAGTACTGAATTAAAATAGATTTGATACATGATTTTAATTTCATTAAATGAGTACTGAAGTTTTAGTTAATAAACTATTTAGCCACGATTTGGATTTACAAAAAAAATACGTTTAGTCGTAATTTTAAATGTTGGTGCTCATGAAAATTGCTTCCGAATGATATGTCACATGCCCGATGTTAAATGTGACATAATGACCTAAATGTGACCCTGGATTTGACCTGTGGAGCTTGAAATTATTTGACAGGTATTACCTAAGCTGACCATTTATACTACTTTAGGTAGTAACATACTTACTTTGGGACCCCTCTCCTACCCAAAGTAGGTGTTTACTACTTATACTACTTTTTTAGCAAAAACCTACTACCTATACTTACTTTTAAAATCCCGAAAATTATACTCAAAAATATCTGAAATTCAGTTTGTAAAGCCGAAAAATATCAAATTTTTAAAATCAAATATCAAATCATACTGCTTTTAATGGACAAATTTGGTGCCGATAATTCGATTAAGACAGGGAGAACTCATCATAACCGTAAATGAGTATGATTTTGATCTTTCGATTTCACTATCACATTCCTAAACTATGCGTTGCTTCTAATTACACTACAAATTTCGACAATGATGGAAAAAACAGAATTAAGCTGTGATTGAAAATAAAGTCGAATGAAAATGAAAAAAAAATACTAAAAAAACTTTCCTTGGAATCAAACTTTTTGGACTCATAAACAAGGCAATGTTTGTCTAAAAGAAGGTCAATACTTTTCCTTTTATCAATGGAATTTTTATATGTATATCCCGATTTAAATTACAAATAGAAATTTATTTATAAATTATGTTAAAAGAGCTGTTGGCTCGTATTATATATATATATGTATATATATTGATATAACTTAACAAAATTAACTCGAAACAAGGAATGGTCAGGCATTATCGTTTTAAATTTAATTTAAATTTTTGTAAATACCAAAGTTTTCCAATAAAAATTAAAAAACTATCCTCTCCCATTTTGAGTTAGTGAATTATATTTTTAAATTTGAAAGTTTCACTGAAGGCATTAAAATAAAATAAAATTTAGCTCTTTGCTTTGCCTTTGATATAGTTTTCAATTTTCACGGACTGTGCCTCGCCAACAAAATATGTTTATACGTAGAGCATTTAACATGGAATGACCTGACTTTATCGACGGATATTTTAGAGGTTTGTCAACGAATCCTTTTAAGTTTTTGGCAATATAAAGCAGATGGTCTAGTCATCATAATGGCAAAAAACCATGACTACATTCTTACTAGTGTCTGAGTTGTGTCCGATCGTGTAACATGTGTACTTTTCAAAAATGAAAAAAATGCCTTAAAAATCAGTTTATTGTGTAACTTCAAGTCGCCATCCCA
>JAQIWN010004072.1:0-11805 GCA_034699025.1 Entomobrya cf. arborea Gr-Col-00668
CAATCCAGAAATTGTCAGATGAATGTCACATGACTTCATTTAAACAAAAAGTGTGGAGAATCCGCCCGCCTTTTTGGCAAAATATTGGCTTGTTTATCATGATGTGTTTTGTTGCTAAGGTCGTAGTTATACCATTTAAATATTTTTTTTTAAATCGCGAGAACAAAAGCTACACTAAAGGTTCAAATTACATTATTAATACATTTATAGAATGATGTAGGAGGTTTTTAGATACCTCTTTTGTTATTTATGCTATATTGCTTCATAATCGTTGGTTTTCAAATACAAATGGCACAAAATTTTATACGTAAAAGGATTTTGTGTATTAAAGAGTATGACGACAGAGCCTAGATGATTGTATAAAAAGTCAGTAAGCTAGCATAACTTGTACACTGTAATACCATCAAAACAAATTAATCAAACCCGAAATTCGTCTTATTTTCAATATCCAAAACAATTGCAATTTCATAGATTGCAATCGTCAAAAAGCACTAACTAAAGGTTTTTTACACTAATTTTCGTAGTTTGGAAATTTATTAATCTTTGAAATTAAGTATCTAAAAACTACCCCGCCAATTTTATTAAATTCAAACCAAAACATCTAACTATTCTTTCTGATCATACTTGGTATTTAAGAAAAATTAGTTTAACTTTAACTTAAACTTATTTAAAACCAATCAGGTAATGCTTTTGTTATTAATGTATTTTCTTTGTGTCTATATAGACACACGTCAGATATTTATATAGACGCATCAAGCTTGACAGCAATGAATTTTCCAAAAGCAAGGAATACCTTATGTTAGCTAAATTTACTTTTTGTGTCAAATAAAAGGGGCAGTGTTCTGGGATTTTATAATAAAAAAATATCAGCTTAAAGTATTATCTCAAGAAAAATATATTTCATCTTAAGTATATTTCAGGAAAAATAAAAATCAGTCTTAGATTAAAAAAGGTAACCAAGGGTCGTTCAATTTGTTTTCAAATTTAAAAATAATAAACAATTTACACAGGCATTCAGTAAAGAACACGAAACGAAGGTACTTTGTAGGTAAAAAATATTTTATTTCTGCAAAGTTTTTTTTTGACACGCCCTTACTTAACCTTACTTACGAGCCATAAATACTTTAGTTTAATAGTCAGTTAAAAACTATTTTTTTATTGCCATTCGATTTAAAAAACCGATTCAGAATTAGTTTATTAGTAGTCATTTGTTTTTCATATAGGTAAACTAAAATTTCTAATTTACTGTATCTAGGATTTAACTGCAATGTATTTATTTTTGAATAAATCTTACAAAAAATAAAATGAATGATATAAAGAAACGTTGGATGTGCTTAAAAACCCAGCCATTCTAGTAAAAATTTCAAGAACGTATAGAAGCACAAAGTTGACAGATCAAATATACGAAACCAGTAAGTAAGTAAAAATAACGGTTTTCGGTTTTTGATCAAATTTTTTCATCATGATGTTTTTTGAGCAAATTTTATTGGTTTTAGTCCTTTTTGACAAACCAAAGTAGGTTTTTAGTCAAATTTTCAGGCAAATGATTTGTTCAGTTTTGCTCAAGGATTATCAAAAGTAATGCATTATTTTTTTTATTTTTTTTATCGTAAATATTTCATTCAGATTGGTTTTTTGATATTTATAGAAAGAAAACAAAGCCAGTTTTGGATGATGGTATTGTGTACCACTGACAATTTATTACTCCCACTGCCAGTTCAACTCATTTTGGTTAATTAAAGAAAGCAAAAGGTTGTAGGGCATCAAATCTTTTAAAGGATTTCTAAATTTGACGAATAAACTTTGATCAATAGACCTAATGTGTTGAATAAACTTTTGATTAAATAACATCATAATGAAGAAAAAAACTGTGATGAAATACAAAATGACCCAAAACCAACACGAAAAATAACCAAGCAATTTAGCGTATACCACAGAAAAATTTAACATATTTTAATGGTTGCGTTCGAATTTCGAGTGATTTCAAGTCCAAGATATAAAATATTGTGCATGGTAATCCTACACGCAAAAAAACATGTGAGCCTAAGGAAAAATTGAAACTAGATTAAAAATTTAAAACAGTTGAGACAAAAAATCAACTTGATTTTGTAACGACTTTTGCTGATAAGAATCAATAATATCACTTTACAAAAAATCAAAGAACAAAATAGTTATTTGGTATATTTTAAATATGCATATAAAGAGCCCAAATACAAATGCTTCTAAAAATCTAGGTTTTTTATTAAATATAGCTTTGTGTTTCTTGCACGGTTCTATTTCTATATACATTTTCATTGGAATACAATTTAAAATCATAACTCAGAATTTTTATTTTTTTCTCCTAACTCTTTTAAACTTATAATCAACCTTCAAATTTTCTTTAGGCCCACGTGTTTTTTTGCGTGCTGAGTTAACTTGAACCATTTTATGGTACAATATTTCAAATCTTGTGCCCAATATCACTTGAAATTTGAACGAATTTATTAAAAACGTTTTTTTTAGGTTCACGTGTTTAGTTCACGTGTTTTTTCACGTGTTTAGTTTACATACTTGCAAATAAATCGAATTACTTATATAAATTAAATTTATTACTTACCTAAATTTACTGGTGGATATTTTAAAGCTAGTGTTGAAATTTTCTGTGGTATAAGCTAAACTGCTAAGTTATGTATTTAGTCACTTTTGCCCGTATTTTCGAACTGTAAACTTGATGCTTTCTATATCCTCAAAAATATTTCATGAATATTTGGGTTTTCTAAACTTTACAACGTTAATTTTCACGATCTTTTACAATTTTTTGCAGCATCTATTAAAAAATACAAACATCGCAGTTATATATAAGACTCAGTAAACTTTGAATTTACCACCATGACAAACCAATGGAAGCAGCATTTACGTCGACGATTTTGTCCAATGGTTAAGTATACATTTTCCAACGAGCAATATTGGAACGACCATTTACAACGCTTTGTTTCTCTTAAAACATACTTCAAATACATATGGTGCACATCATATTATGCTGGACAGTCATTTCAAGTAATGTTAGGACTCTACCTAATCCACTTAAGTTTAGCTGATGTTGATATCCCAGAAGCTACTTCCACTACAACACAACTTCAGAATTTAAATGTGACTAAAAACAATAATGAATTTATAGTTAGCATAGGCTTTGTAATTTGGTTAATAATGGCGGGAGTTCTGTGCTGTGGATCTTTAACAATTACATTTCAAGAAGAAATAACCGAAACATTAAACCAGGCTTTTGGATTGGATTCTAGTTTCAAAAATATATTTCCTGGTGCAAGGATACGCCCATCTAACAAATTAGAAAAATTTGTTCCACACATTTGTTGGATGCCTTTATTTATTCCACTTTTATTCGGATTTGCTTTTTTTCACCCATCAAATCCTTTAAGATTGATGGTAGCAAACGTTTTAGAAGTCGAACTTACAATATTATCCCCATTTAGTTGGCTGTTTCTATTTTGCCAAACATGGGGTGTGACTTGTTTCGTTGGTGTAGTAATGGGTGTCATTTTACCAATTCTAGTTGTTATAATAGTTTGTCAGAATTGGCTGTTTGATGCTTCTTTGGAACTTTCAAAAACCAGAATATACCATAAAAAGAACCAGCGGCTTGAAACAAAGCAACTTGGAAAAATATCTGAAGATGAATCGATATTGGTATATCGATCGCTTCAGCTGCTAAGTGGTTTATGTAATCTTATATGTAAAACATTAAGATTTGCGTCTCATTCAGCTAGCGCATTGATAGTTTTTGTACTTTCGAGTTACACGCTAATTAAAAAGGGAGCTTTGCTTGTATCCAGTGGTGCAATAATGGCATTTTCCATAGCTGCAATACTTTTTGTAGCCTTATTTCTTTGCGTGATTATATTTTATATTGAATGCATGATCATTGATGAGCTGGAGACCAGATGGAAAAATTATAGACAAAACGTATTAATATCTAAATTTAGGGGAACGCGAGCATATAAGGCGGCAGTGTCCTTCCGTTCGGTTGGCGTTATGACAACCTATCCATTTTGTAACGTGAATAGAAGCACATTTCTTGAATGGATGAATGTTGGTATAGATAATATAGTTACATTACTACTAGTTTAGGCATTCTAAATTTAAGAATAAAAAGCAAATTGTTTGCGTTCACTGCTTCGTGCGTCAAAAAAGGTCTGTGCGGTCAACTTTGACGAGCCCTGGTCATCTTAAATGTGACAATTCGGGGTTAAAACCTGGCCCATTTTATTACTCACATTCTGCTCTTTCTTGTAATACCAATTTCAAGCCGGTTTGCCATTTAGTGGACTTGCACTTTCCTCGTTAGTATTTACAATTTATTGTATTTTTGGTTTTTTTGTTGGTACTAAAACAGTTTAAATGAGCTTATATTCATATACATCTTTTTATTTTCTGAAAAAAATTACAATAAAAGAACAAAGGAAGAATGTCAAATAAGACGTCGCCATTTACATTCTAAAAAGTTCATCGCAAGAGATTCATGTAATAGCTAGAGGATTACTCGAATGATACTATTCTTTGAACTAGTGTACGTTTTAAAAATACACAAGTCCAAATAAATATAAGAAATATTATAGGACGCGTTGCGTATTGTTCTTGCATCAAACTTTACTGACACCAGACGTTATTTGTTTATGTTCACAATAATTAGAAATATTCACAATATATTCATGAAATGTTTACAAATGAATACTTTTAAACTAATCTAATAAAATGTTTTAGTATTTAAACAGTTATTTTTTAAATTTCTAGCACGATTATTCCTTCTTGAGCTCGAACGTCGGGTAAAATGACAAGATGTGTATTGTTTTTAGTGCAACTATTCTTTGTTCGACGACTGAGTGATTGAAACCAGACTTATTCGTAAGCTCAACTGTTTTATCATGCACATTTTTGGGACATAAGATCTTCGTATTCCAGGAAAGAGTAGGCTTGAATTTATGGAGGGACGCATTGTACGTGTAAGTGCGAGCCAAATGTACAGGGGGATGTTTAGGGGTTAGTATCAGACTTAATGGCACGTGAAAATTAGTAAGGATAATGAGTTAGCACGGAATAGTTTATTCCTGTGACGTTTGGGGAACGTGGGGGAAGATCTGGAAGTGATGGGGGTGTTAAGGACGGCAAGTCAACTGGTTGTTAGAAGCAAACAGGGTCAAGGTCACGATGGGTGATATATGGATGAGGAATAAAACAGCTGCAGTATCACTTCAAAAGACGTAAGCCTTGAAAAACGGAATGAAAAATTGAGGAATAATTAGAGTTAATTATTACGTGAGGTCGTCCACATGCATTAACGTAAAAAACGTCCTGTTTTGTATAAAACTAATATTAGAAATATTTATATTAAAAATTATAAATGAGTTGGTTTATATGACAAATATAAAATAAAACTTAAATATTTTTTTCTTTTAGGAATTTGTTATTTTAATACTAACAAAGCAGTTAAAAATCTTCTACGTAATTTGGTTGGAATGGCTTGTAGATAAAACAAGAGCTTCTACAATGTTTTTAACTATTTTTGTTCTACTAAACCACCTTTATTTCAAGCAGTAAATTAAAGCATAGGTTAGGCAACAGCTAACTTTTTATGTAATTTTAATTAATTTTGGTCATTCAAAACAACAGTAAGAAAAATTTGAAGTATAGTTGTTTAATAACTCGGAGCAGTGCAGAGCAGGAGCAGGATGTAAAATAAGACGTGGGAAGCAGTACGTTAATTCATATGTCAAATAAATAAAATTTTACAATTTTATCTAGAATTTTTGTATCTAAATTTTAAACTTATTGTAACCCGATTTGTTAGAATTTTTGGTCTTTTATACCCATTTTGCTTACACTTTATTGGAAACTCAACTTGAAAAATATTTTTTTTTTAAAGATTTAGTCAAAGTCTTGAGTCCAATAAGGAGCCAGTTTAAAACAATTAAGTTTTATACTAGAGTTTTAGTACAATGGCTTGCAATGTGAAAAACAGTAAAGCTAAAGCTGTGGCATTTTACATTTTAAAGTTGACGTCAGTCTTTAAAAATCTAGCCAACTAGAAACTTGAGCTAACCGTAAAATTTATGAATGAAAAATATCGCATTTACAAGTTTAAACTTTTTGTTTTGTAAAATAAGGAGAGTGACTTTTTAAGGAAAACATTACGTAAAATATTATTCCGTGATGAAAATAGACTTTATATGTAGGTCTCTACGTGGACTTTTTAAAAGATTATGTATCTGTTTTTGTAAAAACCTCTTTTTAGTTTTCCTTGAGCATATATAATGCTCAAGTATCGCACATAACTTTAGCTATGATTATAACAAATTACGTAATGTTTGACTCAAACAATCGCAGTTCATCAAAATGTTTTTCAGAGTATAAACCTAAAATTAATCGTGTTCCGATAAAAATCGTCTGTATACCCAACTGACAAGCCTGATCCTCTCCTACGTTTGATATATTATGAATTTGAAGCTTTGCTTAGCTTTGCTTAGTCATTATTTTCTATTAGCATTTTACACTTGAAAATATTATTGTATTCATTTATCCAACTTTTCTAATCTTTTTATCTTTGTTAAAAACATTTTCAGTGGCTTTTTGTATCGGAGAGTTACACAAGTCATTTAGTATTTGCACTGTACAAAGTTATAGCAAATATTTTCTGCATTGTATAAAATTTTACAAAGTAAACTTATTTTTAAAAAGAATCGGGAAAAAATGGATGCAATTCCTGCAAAATTATCCGTTATCAAACAAAATCCACCCAGAAACAACTTACGAGGTCTTCTCTATTTTCAGCTAAGTTTAATAGCTAAACTTCCTGGAAAAATTAATATATTCTTATTCTTACCAAGCAAAAATCAACAAGAGTTATTATCGCTAAATGAAGAATTTCCACGTGTACTAAAACGACTGGAAAAAATACAATTTATACACTTACTTATTACTCTGATTCAACTTGGCTTTTTAGTTTATCAATGCAAAAATTTTAAGAATGGCCCTGATGGAAACAGCGTACTTTGCGCTTACCTTTTTGTACTGCGAGTCCAATCCTTTAATTCGACAACTGTGTTGCTACAACAAAAATGCAAAGACTTTGCATGTATTACAAATACATTTTTCCAACTTCCGGTTGTCAAATCTTCACGTTTAGTAAAAATAATATTTTTTAATGTTCCTCTTGTCGGTATTTTCCTTTCTACTTTATACGCTCTTGTTTCTATTATAAAAGGTATAGATCCAATAACAATGTATATCACACAGTTTGAAAACTACGCGAATTCTTTCCCATTAAAATGTCTTAGAATTCCAATAATATTTTTTGAAATTTGGGATGTCACAATTACTTTTAACTTTGGAGTATTGTTGTGGATTCAAAGCATGTTTGGCTGTTATATTGCTTTATACAAAATTTAAAAAGGGTTGAACAACCCAGCAAATACAATTTCGCTTGTTTTGAATGGCAGAAAATTTGCACACAAGGTGCTGAAAATACTAATTTTGAAATATTGGGGTGTACAATTGTACTCGGGAAGAATTAACTCTTATTTATAACAAAGTTATGCACTTCATTTAAAGCCACTTTTAATGTTTACATGTATGGTTCCGGCCGGAGTACTGATTAATCCTGAACTTAGACGAACAACACTGTGTGCTGCATTGGTGTTAAGTTTTTATTTAGTCATAAATGCATACTGGTTCGTAGCCATTGGTTATTTTGTTCCGGGAATGGTGAACAATATAAGTAGAAAAAATCTAGCTGTGTTTAATTCTATGCTTAGGAATGTTCAAAATCAACATTATAAGAAAGAATGCAACTTGATGATTAATGCTTGTCGAGATATTCGTGTTTATATTGGTTACGCAAACTTTTATGAGCGAAATACAGCTTTAAATTTACTGAATTTTATA
Organism: Entomobrya cf. arborea Gr-Col-00668; assembly: GCA_034699025.1. Classification (NCBI taxonomy): domain Eukaryota; kingdom Metazoa; phylum Arthropoda; class Collembola; order Entomobryomorpha; family Entomobryidae; genus Entomobrya; species Entomobrya cf. arborea Gr-Col-00668. Next base: position 7,936 of record JAQIWN010004072.1, read on the forward strand.
ATCGACAAAACTAGTACTGTATGTTTGATGTTCTAAAATAAAACAAAGTTGTAGTAATAAAATACTTGTTAGAATTTCGTAAGAAAGAAATATTTAGTTGTAAGTTACACTAAAGTATTGTATGTTTTACATAAGTTGCAATATTTATAATTAATCTTTTTAAATTTATTTGTTTAGTGGTTTGTGGTTCTGCAAAATTCAAAATAAACTAACTATATCCAGTTCGCAGCATAGGTAATTAGGTTGATTAAAACAAATTAATCTTATCATTTTACTACCATTTTACTACTCTCTCATATATGGATTTGTTACTATTTATTCCTTTCATGACTTAATGTCTAGTACTACTTCATATCAGTACAAAAAATACACACATATTTTAAAACATACACATACATACGTACAGATTATCATATCATAACATCGTGTATTTACTAGCTAATTGATACTAATAATCTGCCTGTATAAAGATTCAAATCATAGTTAGTTGCTTATTAATTAAACAAATTATAACAGATTCAGCCTTGAAATAACTTATATGTATATTTTATTTCTAAACAAATATTCTTTTTAATTATTCACATAATCAAACAAACGTCGTTATCATCGAAAAAATAATATTTACAGTCAATATTTGATTCCATATTTTTAAACGTTTCATTCTTTTTGAATTTATACACAAATTTAAATACAATAATCATAAACAACAACCAATAGAATTCCACCGTGAGTTTGTCGCTGCTAGCTTTCTCTGTATATCGCTTTCACATAATGTGTTTTATTATATTTTTAGCTAGCGAAACAGTTTATTTTTCAAAGTTAATCTATCAATACATGATAGATCTACTCCATATAGGTCAGATTTTATACGCTTGTTAAGTAACCACTGCTTCCAATTAAATTTAAATCACTATATTTGAGATGCGCACTGGTTTCTGCCCCATGCTATTTTAATCTCGTACGAATGGTAGTCTAGCTGGATGTAATCATTTCCTAGTTTTTTCTCGTGAACCACTTTTTGTATCATCCTCTCATAAGTTATATGTTTAAATATCACGGCACAAGTTCAGTTTGACCTTATATGCTAAGAATGTGAACCTAAAAGTAGCAGTTTGTTATAAGTCCAGCCACTTAAGTATGTAATTTCTTCTATTATCAAAAGGTTTGATCCTTAAATTTTTTGTATCAGAACGCCAAAAGGTTACAAATACTAGACATCACTCAAGCTTCTGTAAATCGCTTCGGTCAATTAGGAAGCGTTGGAGATATGTAGACATGTAGATATGTTGCTTCTTTGTTGCCCCTGACAAATTACTCATAAATCTGAAGAATTTTATCGGAATTTTGTTAACCAAATTGTGACTTGTTTCTAAAAGAAATAGGGAATTTTTTTTTAAACGAAAGCAAGTTTTAGAAGATTTCTCTGTACTTTCGTGCTCGGATGCACAACATCATAAGCTGCATTATAATTATTTATGTGTTTTATTTGTATGATTTTTTTTTCAAATCGACTTGCTTCCGCGTATTGTTAATGGTTGATGATAGTTAGATAAATACCACGCAGCAAAAAAGTTACAAATATTCCAATGCACTAGATTTTTTTCCGAATTAGCTTTTTGAGGCTTTTTTTGATAGAGGTAACTGATGACGCAGTTTATGAATCTGATGTCAGTTTTTAAATACCTCATTGGAAAAGCGTGTGAAACCTTAGTTCGTCGAGTATTAAGGTGAAACTCAGTAAATGGGGGTAACTGATGACACAGGTTACAAATCTGAAGACAGTGTTACGTCTGCTACGTCACCAGAACAGTGCGGGAAACCTTAGTTCTTCGAATTTCGAGGTGAAACTCACTACGATAAAGTCCGTAAACGTCTTGGTAAGCTCGGAACTGTTAGTTTTCAAATAGTAAAGCCTTGGACAAAATGCCAGAACAAATATTTGAGTGACTTGAAAGTTCACCAAAAAAATATAATTTACCGGGCTTATGAACTGCTTCAAATTTTAATACTTTTCGGTTGAAAATCATACGAAAAGGATAGATTTTCTGGTAAAATTCTGTAATGCACAAATAATGCTTCCACATTTTTTCCTTGTTTTTCTGGTGGTTTTTGTAGTCACTTGTCATTTTGATAGCTGTCACGAAAACATAAGTGGGATGTGAGCGTCTATATGGTTGAATAACAAATTGAAAGTCATTTTGTAAATATGATTTGGTATGCATAAAATAATTTACTTGATCACATAACCTGGAAGAAGGTCATTAAAAATTACCAAATTTTATTAACTTTGGTGTCGGTCTTTTACGGCTGAACCTAGTTACCATATGCTCGAAAGGTTCTTATGAAAAGCAAGAGTGTTTTATTATTTGCTTAGAGCTCTGTTTTAATTATCGCAGCTAAAATAAAACGCAGGTGACAAATGAATTTCGGTTAAATTCTATCTTTGTTTGAGAAATAAAATAGGTAAGCCTTTTGAAAAAGTTTTAGGATTAGTCGCTCACTGCGACGGAATTGGTTTTTTTCTTTGTTAAAAATTGTAACCATGTAAAGTGTTGATGTTATAACCGTGATTGTGTAAAATCCGGCGTTTGTGACAACCAGCGTTTTTGGGATAAGCCGTTGAAAGAGTTAATCTGATTCCTTAGAACAATAACCTTTTTTTTAAATTTGAAGCAAAGGGTCAAGAAATGAAAAGAGTAACAATCTCCGCTCAGAAGAAAATGATAGCAAGTATATACATTTTGGTCACCGCCATTCGCTAATATACTACATTGCTTGCGTGTAAATTGCCAATACGGCTTTGTGCTTATTATTACAGCTTGCTAACTCGAAATATAATTAAACATGGGAAACACAACGGTATTTTAACTTAAAGTTGGCGGCGCGCTCGCTAGATAAAACGATATTCTGTACTAATTTCCAAAGGTTCTGTCGCTTCGCTCCGCCTCGCGCGGCTACGGCTTCCCTCGCTTCGCTCGTCGCCTGTGCCCGCCGCGCTTCGGCCAGCTCGGCTCTTCGAGCTTCGCTATGATGCTAAATACGCTTTATGTGGTCAAAATATGTGAAATTTGCAGACAAACAAATAAATGCTCATATTTTACACTTTTTGCTTCTGAACGGAGATTGTCACTCTTCATTTCTTGACCCTTTGCTTTAAATTTAAAAAAAGGTTATTGTTCCAAGGGATCAAATTAACTCTTTCAACGGCTTATCCCAAAAACGCTGGTTGTCACAAACCCCATTTGACACAGGGCCATAACCGTATCACCAAAGTATCACCCAGAAACAAAATATTTTTTTTATTTAAGCATGTTTTTTTCCATAAAAATCGTACTTGACGAAGCTATGCTAATTCTAATTTAGTAAAGTGTAGGCACTAAAGTAAAGGATTTCATATCGTCAGCAACTTAAGTATAATTTCAGCTTCAAATTGTTCGAAGTGAAGTTCCGGTGTAGGTGTAGTTAAGCTTTTAGGGTGTCGCATACATACGTTAACTCTTGAAAAAATGGTTAAATCTTGCATTGAAATTTTTTTAAAACTAACAGAACTTGGAAAGTCATTATTTATGCATTATCTAAATGAGCAATTACAAAACATTTCCAATTTCATGCGAATAAGTTCCTAGAATTTTCTATTGAAGTGCTTGCAAACCAACAAAACGAACGATAGAAAATTTCCGGATTAAAAAACTACTAATAATTTGTATTACAAAATATGAGGTTTTACAGGTAGAAGGAAACAAAGCTAAACTTCTCAATTTTAAAACAAGAAAAATATTTATTTAAGAAATTAATTTTGGTTTTATTAACATTTCACATAGGTTTGTTTTACACTTTAATAATTTAAAAATATAACACGAAATTTACAAA
>JAQIWN010004073.1:0-11803 GCA_034699025.1 Entomobrya cf. arborea Gr-Col-00668
TTATTATGACCTACCTTACCCCCGAATTTGACCCGATTTGTCAACCAGGTTCGCACAATGGAGTCTGGCGTCTTACTTACGTTACCTGAATACAAGTTTTACGTCACCTTAAACAGTTGAGCAAATGGTTTAAACTGGTCCTGTTTGTAACACACAGGCTAAAGAGCTCGTCACAACGAAATCAAACTTGTTGATCAGTAGTTGGTAGTTAAAATTTAAGTAGCTAATTAGGCATTTAATTTTATTTTATATTTAGTTCATTGTTGTAGAAAGCTATTTATAAATTAATAAATGGATTCTATTTCCACACGACATGCTTTTTTTTCAAGAATTGCTACCTACGCAACCATCAATTTTCCGGGTTACAATTTTATTAAATCTGAATGCGGTAAGTGCTTACACGCTTGAGAAAAAAATATCCTTGATTACTTATTATTATGGCCTTCGTTTTTTTATTCCATATATTTTTCAGTTTTTTATACAGTTAAGTAGAATAAATAGACGTTGTCAACTGCTAAATGAAAACATTTTTTGTATGATGACAAATAAAGTTGATGTATGTTTTTTACGCGCTGTTGTGTAATTGTAAATATTTAGACAATCCGTACTTTTTTCCCATGTACCCATCCATGCATGCATTGAAGAATGAAAGCAAAATGTTTTTTCCCTGTTTGCAATTTCCTTTTACCACTTTTTTCTCTCTATTTCTCCGTACCTCTTATCACTTCCTATTTGTAACACCTTCACGAGGCAGAAAAAAGACAGAGAACGACACAGGAGAGAGAAAAATAGGATGAAATAGGACAAGCATGTATTTTTATTCAAATGAATGAATTCTCAAGGTTCTTTTTTATACATCGGAAACTCTTTGGAATAAAGTGGATAAAACGTCAAGTTCAAGACTTGTTTCTCCGTTTTTTTCTTGTGGGGAAATAGTGTATGCATGGGATGTAGTTTATTTTATTGTGAGAATAAGAGAAAAGACAATATGTAATATGGTTTGCGTTCTGAAGACATTTTTGTACATTATTGAAAGTAGATATTTATAGTTGAATCCATGAACGACGACGGATGGCTGACTGGTTGTGTGAGATGCATATGGATTGAAGGAAATCAAAGGGAAGAGAGCAGATGGAGATGATGAGAGAGAAAGGACTCGTACTGACATGACATACACACTGGGCTGATTTTGGCTCACGACGACGACTGCGACTTCAAGAGATGGAAAAAGGGAATCATCCTGCTAAACCACTTTCTAGAAAATACAAAATAAAAAATATATACATGGATCACTTGATTTTGTTGGGATGGGTGGTTTGGTTTGGTTATGTCTTTATGGTTGGTAGTGAGTGATCCAAGTTTTTCCCAAGAAGACAGGAAAGCAGGCAGGAGCAGTAGGGTTTTTAGAGGAAACTAAATGGAGGAATTCAGACACAGGTCAGACAACAGAACACAACATGCAGTCAATTGGAAAGTAAAAGGATTGTCTTCTTCTCTGACATTTATTGTTGTACAAGAGAATCATCCAGAGAACAAAATGGTGACGGTGGTAGGTTAGTAGTAATAGAAGCAGCAGCAGTGGAGATGATCATCGGAAGGACGACATGTGCAGTGTCTTTTCCTATTATCTATTCTAATATTCTGAAGCACATGATGAGAAAATCATCATGTGCTTCTTTATACATATAAGCAGTTTACCAAACCAAATCAGTGAGTAGCTTGATTTTTTTCTTTTGCTTTGTGTATTCAAGAAATTTGCCATTGCTTAACATAAAGTGGGTAAAATCTCATCAGTATCAGGCTTTTGGAGATGGAAGTGGTAGACATTTATGCATCAAAAGGCCATAGTAGAGTGGTAGGATTTTTTTCTAGAAAAAAAAGGGTTGGAGAGGAGAAGAATTTTGATTCTGATTTGAATCAGAAATGAAAGTAGTGTACTGTTGGTCATATATATTAAAACGCTGAGCTGCATTCCTGATAAGGCGACATAAGAGAGAAGCACTGGAGTAGAAAAAGTAATCTGGTTTTTACACCCTGGACACCTGTACTGCAAAAAAAAAAAACATTCTTGTCTGGTTTAATCTTTTTGTTCTGTTTTGTTCATTCAGATGTACATTTTGTACATGTAATGCACATTTGGGTTAACACTTTTTTATTCAAGGTTTGTTCACGCATTCTTGAATTTTAGCTTTTTCACTTGTATCACATTCTCCAAAGTGCTTTCTTATGCTAAATCTTTTAATTAGTGCAAACACAGAGGGAATGGCACTTAAAGAAAGGGGGACATACCAGACATTGTGTACACCACACCCATGCTAATACCACCAAGAACCGAGGTTTCCACACCACCAAGAATTTGATGAAATATGTTAACTTTCTCTTTGTCTAAAGTGATTATGTAAACAGACCGCAAGTTAACTTGGGAAATTGGGTATTTGACTATAAACTGTACTTCCACTACATTTCTACTATTAACTTCTAAAGATGTTACAAATAATTCTAACTGGGGTTTTCATCCGAGCTGCGTAAATTTGTATTAATTGTGCGTGAATAGTATTTACTATAGTGAAACCGCTGTCATCTCACTTGGTCGCAAATCATTGTTCGTTGGATTGGCTTTTATTTATTACCAAATTATATCACCATCGAATTTCATTTCGGCTCATAATATCAAACACATGTAGCTTTTTGGTCTTTTATAAGAAAATAGTAAATATAGTAATAAACTAATCTATAAACATCACCCTTGAATAGAATTACAATTCAATGAATAAACGTTTCCATTCCATCCACAATATAATAGTCAGAGTCAACATTCATTCTTCATTCTCAAAATTCCAGATGTAAAAAAGGCCAAGAGGTATTTTGTACACATGAACACCTTTTCCATTTTGGCAGTAAATGCCACGTCACAAAAACAAAGAATTTAATAAAGCATGTCTCCATTTCTTTCTCAGATACAAGTAGGACGAGCAACAAATATGAATGGTTTTACTTTCCTTTCTCCGACTCCGGCCTCACTTGCAGGAAAACAGGTGAAAGGAAAGTTCTTTCGAAATTTAAGCCTTTATTGAATACACGTAAAAATGAAAACCTAGCTTGCTAGTAGATTTTATGAAGTATGCAGCCAAGATTGATATCTTTTTCATACAAAATACAAATTTTATCATACATGAGATACCTTAATTGCTTTCACATACATACTACAACCTTTAAACTTTAATGTGTATCATTGTATTTTATTATGTCCGTAGTATTTAAAAAGTCTATTTATAAGTCTAGGTTTACATATCAATATTTTTATATATTTTTTTCATTTTTTTGTCGTTTCATATTTATCACGACTCACTAGTAAACCGTGAATGAACAAACAAGCGGAGGTCCAAGCTATTTATGGCCTTACTTGGAATTACTAAAAAGTACAACGTACCAGACACAAGGCAGACTTGTAAGCTTGTCTGTCTGTCCGTCTTGAAACTGAAAAAGAAGTTCAATAATCATTAATCTTCTAGATGAACAAATTTAGATTTTTAGAAGGCTAGTTTGTAACATTGATCAATATTTTTCAACTTAAAGACATAGTCAAAGGTTGTAAACCCTTTTGATGTGGTTTTCAGGATGTCGAAACTCGAAACATAGTTATTTGCGAATTCTAATAATTTCAGCTGATCACTTTTACTATAGCTGTTATACTCACGATTTTTTATTTTATTTTCAACTCCAACCAACGCAATAGTGGTAGTGCTACTCTATTGCAAGAATGAACAATTTACTCCATTTTATTTAAACATTTGCACACATGACTAGACCATTTACTATCTACTAGTTTTTACTTTCTACTAAAATCCGTGTTTTCCATGATGTCCCTAGGCAAAGACAAAGGAACTATTTGAAAAAATATTTTTAATAAAAAAAATCTACGTTTAATTCCATCTGAATTGAGCAACAAAGAATAAAACTTTTTACCTTGTTCCTGTGGCCAGTGCGTTCATCAGAGAAAATTATTATGCCTCTGACATGAATCTCAACTGAAATGTTATTCAAAAACTCATATTCCTACGGCAAAGCTTTGACTAGTTCAGTTCAGATCTTCCCTTCCAGCGTTTAAATTAATGACAAAAATATACTAACAAGATGAAACATTTAGAATATAGTTCTCTTGAACTTACGCGCGCTCCATTGTTTTCTACATTCGTTGTTCGGGCAAGTTATTTACTCACTTTTACACATAATCCAAATATTTTCCGCTTGGTTCAGTTGGTTGGTACGGCTACGGCACAAATGCCGCCGGAGGATGTTCCCCATTTTACTGCTTTAAACATTCACATAATATTTTTGATGTTATATTTCAGGTTTGCAGTTTGTAAGCAGATAACCATTTCATCTCAATTTTCAGTTTCTACCAAACTCAATAAATCTCATTTTGTGGAAAAACTGGTACAATTGGAAAATAGTCATTACAACATTACAAGATCAGGGGAAATTAAATTACAAAACAATATATTATAATGTAAATTTTAAATTACTAAGCTTATACTACGCTGCAGGCAATACAGAGAACAGAACACTCCTGTTCAGTCCGATCTCCATACGGGAGCCGTCTTACCCGAACGAACCCTAATGTAAATATTTTGTCATGTTTCAACATCTACTTTTTTATTACCCGTTTTTAGAAAACCAGCTTTTTTTAAAGGTTAAGGTCATCTTGCCTCACCTGGTAAATATAAGCACTACTCTATCATGCATTAATTAATTTTTAGTTCAAAACTTAATTAATTCTTTTCGTAGTACTAAAACTGTTTATACGTTGGGGATCCTCCTCCCACGCTTATCATACAGAGTTTAAATTTTCGTTTTTGAACCAGTACACCATCGTAAACATTGGCAATGGAAGTAGGTTGCTAACTTGTTAGTCCATTAAACCGCACCGTAAACACAACTTAAAGTTCATTAACAAAATATTTTGTTTGTTAATGAGCTTTAACATCGATGATCCTTCATTTAGTACAGTAATCATGCGTTCATTAACTTTAATGAAATTATTAACGGAAGCTGTACAAGCAAATAGATAACGGTAACGGTGAAACTATCACCAGGATCATCTATCTTCAAAGATGGGAAACTTTACAAAAAATGGGAAATGAAAGCAAAAGTAGCATTCGCATTCCTGTGGCCTGTGAATTGATAAAAGAAAGCAGGAACGGGCATTCTTTTGTTTTGTAGACGTCGAATGGCCTTGTGAAGAAGAAAAAGGCTGCTTTTGAAGGCACTCTGAACAAAGTACGTCTTGTTCGTTCTTTTACTGCTGTGCTGTGTGCTAAAAGGCATGAGATGAGGGATGCGGATAGTTAAGGCTGCAGCACCTAAACAGGCAGTGGTGAAGATATGGGTTTATCCATAGTAGGCAAAGCCAATTACACATATTTTTAAATAAAAAATTCTAATTAGTTGTTCCATTAATTTGTGGTGTTTAATCTTAAAATTCAAGGAAGCTTTAGTTATAATATAAATTGTTTAGTCTTGTCGTAGTTTTTGGACAGCCCCTTATCAGCAGCTGCCTGGTTTACCTCCAAAAGAGCTAATCAACAAGGTATGCCATTGGCTCGTTTAAAAATAGGCAGCGCGAAGAAATGGATAAATGAAAAACGGACAATTTTTCTGACACAAGTATGTTTTGTTGAGAAAAGTCTTTTGAGAACTTTGATTTTGAGGCAGTTAGTGAGAATAAAAGACAGGATGAAGTGGGCACGTTTTTGTCCAGATATTTTAAAGAGCTTCAGTTAAATGTGGAAGAGTGATTACAGAACATGAAAATTGTGGTTTAAGAAGGATAATGTGTAAGATTGAGTCAGAAACAGGAGAATAATTTTGTTTGTGTGAAACAAACCGAAAAAATAAGCAGAGATTTATTTTTTTGGTGGAGGAGACGGTGGTGAACTAGGTAGATAATTAAGTTTTGAATAAGTCAAGTAAAATTGATATCTTGGTTTTGACTGCTCTTTTTGTGTATTTGCATAACTGTGAGGAGAGTAATGATGATGCATATTATTTTGTTGTGAAGAGGAACATTAAAAGTAGATTTTTATCTTGTGTGTTTGTTTGCAGCAAAATAGTTTAGCCGATTGTACCAGGATATTCATGGTGGATAAGACGAAGAAAGGAAGTTAATAAACTGACGAAGAGGTTGAGGAATCAATTTGGATGAGCTCCAAACAGGTATGTGAACATTATAAATTCAGCGGAATGGATAATATTATTATTTAAAGTTTGGTCTTCTTGTGTGGCTTAAATGAAGACTGCTTCTTGGAGATTTTCTATTCATGCATTTTACTTGACTGTGAATATTGATTAAGGGGATGATAAGAGATTCCTAGTGAAAGAGAGACTGATTTGCATACATGGAATTCAAAGGAGTGATTGATGTGGATGATAGGAATGATGAGCTAGTAAGTGTGATAAATAGAAATTTTAGCTTGTAACAAGCAGACATGTTCATTGTAAACCAGCTAGTCTTTAATGTGGGCATTGAAGGAGTTTAGTTTCCACTTTACTTTTTGTTAAAAGCATTAAGTTCTCGTCTACGCAGCGTTTTATTCTTGTTCTTTTTTCTAAATTGAAATATATGCAACGGCGTAGTAGTTTATTTTAATATTGTTTCTATTGGCTATATAAATATTCAAGACTTATTGTAAGTATGTATAGACAGGCGTCAGAACAAAAAAATATTTTCGTTGTATTTTGTAGGTGTACTTTACGTTATACTTGATTCAGTATTGTTTGTGGTAGTCAGTTAAGGGAGAAAAGTTAATTGATATTTTATTGATTTTGGTAGGGACGCCGACCGTTGACTGAAGTGCAGAAGGCTGGGTCGGCCAGCGAAAATGAAATGGTAGGTCGACAGCAGTCACAAGTTAAAAAGCTGGGGATGAAAACTTCTTCGGACTCCCCCAATGGAACCAAAAATGCTCTGTCCAAGGTTAAAAGTGGCACAGTTACCAAGAAGAAGACTGGCAAAGTTCTTGTTTCAAAAGAGGTGCAGACTGAAAACGGGGATGTGTCATTAGTCACTGGAGGTTGGTGATTTAATATTTTATTAGTGTTGAGTTCGTTTACACAAGTGTTTTAAGTAAAGTATTGAGGTTATAAATATTTGCTGATATTATGGCTTTTTTGATATTTTGTGTTCAGAGGAGGCCCCATTAGAGTATTGGAAAGAGTTGGCTGAAAGTAGACGAACAGCGCTGGAGGAAGCCCTTAATGAAAACTATGAGCTTCATCAACGTGTAGAGGACTTGGAGAAGGAGAAAACTATATTGGAAGAAATGGTTGAGCAGGCCAAATCCTTGGCAAGCATGTTAGAAGTAAGTCTGACTAAAATTCAATCAGTCATTTTATTTTAAACCTGTCTTTGCTGTGTCATCGTACTGATTGTTTTCCTTTTGTTTTTGTTATAGGATCTCGATGAAGAAAACCCAGATGAATCTGGAATCGCATTTTCTGCAGACAAGACAGCGGAGGATTCGTTTTTGGAGAAAGAGTGAAATATAATTTTAAAAAATTACATTTTGCTTTTTTGAAGATTCTGCAACTACGAGATACTTCCAAAAAAACGCGTTTGGTGAATGCTTTAGATATTGTACAGTACATGCAAAAATAATATATTATCGTACCACCACTATGGATTTTACCTGACCGACGAGTGCTTAATTGATTAGTTTAAACAACTGATAAGATACCTCCCTACTCTATTTAATTCGCTTAAGTTTGAGTAAGACTGATTTTGTAATGTCGGTTTTTTGTGTCAAATATGATAAAAGATACAAGAGCATATTTTAATCATTTTAAGGAACTAGTTAAGTAATAATTAGTTGTAATAAAAGTAATTATTGTTTTGTAGTATTTAAATATAAAAGAAACTCGCAGTTTCTATAACCAGAACTGAACAGAATGATGAAAACATTAAAGTGATCCTTCTTATGTCAGAAATCATTATTGAGCAAGAACATTGAAATATTGAGGATGCTATTTATTGTATTTTTATGTATCAACGTCTTCCTAGTATTCATGTTTTTGAAATAAATAAATTAAATGATCAATGCATATCTCTGTAATAACGTTTTAATTCGGAAAGTTTTTTTTTCTGAAGTTATCTATAATCGTACAACAAGATTTCACAACTTCACATAGTTTCACACACACATAATAAAATAATTCTGAAAGTCGATAGTAGCTTAATTAGCACGTAAGTATACAAAAAGTACAACAATAAGGAATGGCTGGCTATTACCTGCCCATACCAATAATACTGAAAGAAAATTAATCACAGTGTTACATAGTACAAGATGTACTACGAATAATTAAAATAATCTGTAAGAATTTATACTCCTTTTGAGTTAAACACATCAACCTTAAAGAGCTGCATAATACGCTTGATATGTATGCAGGCCAACTTTTACCACCAGTATGAATATAAAATAGAATTAGATTGTGAGATCATTGATTGGGTTTGGGAAGCACCTTTTCATCTTGACTTGGCATGTTTTCGCTATTTTCCAAGAGGTGTGCTAACGCAGGTTCGCACATTCCCTTTAGCTCCTCTTCAGTCAACTTATGCATTTGCTCGTCGTTCAAGATTCCAAATAGCTTTTTAAAGGGGCTAAATCTCTGCAGTGTGTTGCGATTTCCAATCAGGACGAGTTTTACACGTGCTCGAGTGATTGCCACGTTGAGACGTCGAATATCTTCCAATATACTTTCCTGAAAAGTACCAAACATAAGTATTAGTTTAAAAAATAAAAAGTTCTGGTTAGAGTATTTTACAAATTACTTACTCTGTCAGTATCCCTGGCTTCACGTTCATGCTCAGTTTTGAAGAATTTTGAATCTTTCGGCATGCTCTTGGTGAAACTGCAAATGATCACCTCCATCTCCCTACCCTGGTACTGATCCACAGTGTTCACTTCTATTTGAGGATACCGGTTGTCGGGCATTTTGTCCAAAGCAGATCGAATCAGTTTAACTTGGCCACGGTATGGAGCTATGATTCCCAACATTGCAGGATGTAGACCGGACTAAGATATATTTCATTTTGCATGTTACTAAATACATAATATTTTAACAATGTCATTAAGCTTCATTGCGTTATCATATTTTGTTTACCTCAACCATTAACCGTGAGCAGCTAATAGCAAGATTCTTCTCAGCCACGTTGATCACGCTTTCCTCGGATTTGCTTTCAAACGCACAAACTTCGGATGTATCCAGAAACACAACTGCTTTCTCCCGTTTTTTACTTATCATGTGGCAAAATACTCGACGTGAAGGCGAACCGTTCACATGAGCCTTTAGAAAGTCACGAATGCGTACCTCTGGTAATTGAATGTAAGCTTTGGCTTGATCATCTTGACCACAACGCATCTGATTTTCATATACGAGTCCGTTTGCAAGCTGATTGATGCAAGAGTTCATTCTGTATTGAGTATTCATTTTAATTGTACTAGCAGGAGTCGCCATCAATGTAAAGAAGTTGTCACTCATGTTTCCCGTTCTAACACATAAATATTATACATAAATTATAACTCAGTCTTCATAGTTCTTTAAATGGACAATTTATAAGATTTTAATTTCGGGCTCACTTAAGGACAGATGTTGACATTATTGGAGGAAGCTGATGTGGATCTCCAAAAACAATGTACTTGTCACAAAAAGACAACGCGCCAAAAACAGCAGTAGGAAGGGCTTGAGATGCTTCATCAACAACGCAGTAATCAAAACGTCGAATTTGAAAAATTGGATGTTTCAAACTTAGCAAAGTAGTAGCCACAATAGGCTGTTAAAAAAATACGTAAAAGAATTAATACTGAGTTCCTATTAACGATTACAAATGTTATTACATACGTCACATGTGGTAAAATTTCATAATCTTACTTTGTTGTATGCCTCTCTAAGTTGATCGATACGACTAACATTTTTGGATATGTCTTTTGTAGTTAGGCCAGAAAATTTAGGATCATTCCGACCACTTGTGCTAATTTTGAGGAAATCTTCTCCATGAATTTTGTACCGAACCAAAATGTTTTCCAGTGCAGTTCCAGTGTATGAAACAACTAGTACCGTCTTCTTACTTTGAACCAGGGCTCTTACCAAGGCTACAATTGTGGCAGTTTTACCTAATAAACAAAATAAAATATATTAAGCTTCTGAGATTTTTATGAATGGATGAAACCAAGCATATTAGAAAATTGTTTAAGTACCGGAACCGGGAGTGCCTTTGACAAACAGAAAGCTATCTGTAAGGAGTGACTTCATAATAACACGCTTCTGTTCTTGATTCAAATTCTTTATTATTTTTTGAACTTCGACTTGCGGTAATGCCATCTTCTCGTACTTTGGCTGCTTTCTATTGATTAATTAAGTAAAGTAAACAGTCAGTTTTAACTTCGACAATAGTTATTTATAAACATAGATGTACCTATGCAATAACAGCACTTACTTCTTGATTATGAATTCCCGAAGTCTTTCAGCATCACTGTTATTGTCCATTAGCTTAGCGAGATAACCATACTGACAAGCGATGGGAGATGAGGTATTGATTTTGTCCACAGTAAACACAAAATTTCCGAGAAAGTAGTCCTTATGAAGTGGCCTATAATGCACAAACAAAATCGAATTTTAAGCAAATACTAGACATGAAATAACGCCATAAATAATTGGTATGTTAACTACAATACTTACTGATCAAGTGAAAGGGTAATTTCGTCTCCACGAATCAAAACAACAACGCCATAGTTTACGTTAACCTCAACGTTTGTACTCAGAGCAACGAATTCATCAACGTGGAAGTTATGTTCAGGTGCGTTTTTTTCCTGTTTCAATGTGATCATGAAACTGGGTCTCCCGTTGCCATCCTTCCAGGGAATGGATTCCTTTCCCGTAATTTTTAGATCAGTAATACATGTACCACCAGGTACCCTAAAATGAACATAGTACTTTGAAAACATATATTCCAGCTATGATAAACAAAAGAGTGAAAGGGATTTATAATGCAATTATTTAACCTTTCAGCCGGAGTTTTTGTCCAAATCGTTTTATCGTTGAATTTCTTCTCAACTACTTCAGTCTCCGAATTAATCACAAATAACCAATCTTCAAAAAATTTGAGTTCTTCTTCCGAAAGGTGACAAGCATCTACCAGCTTTTTCTCTGTGTTACACAGAGTCTCCCTTGATTCCGAATTCCTGTTAAAAAAATATTATTATGATCTAAGATAGAGATGGAGCTGCAGAACAAAATACACTAATCATTATGGACTTACCGATTTACATGCAGTGTACAGATATTGCGAATTTCACAGCTTTTACATTTAAAGTCAAAATCAATACCATCCGGCTTTGGTAGATTGGAAAACTTTCCATTCTCCAGTAATGTGTTTCGGACATAGTTATTCCTCATCAGTATTAAATGCTGCATTTCGAAAAGCTTTGAACGATGTCTGGAAAGGGAATCATCACTGAGGTGTAAAGAAACGTAAAAATGATTATCGTATTTTTTACTGTATAATGACAGACAAGATATGACTGATTATTTTACTATTAAATACAGTGTACCTGATGTAATATAACAGTGCCTCATCAATCGACCCAAACTTCATACTCATCATTAAAGTATACAGGGTTACTTGTCCGACATGGTCCATTTTAATGGACTGTCGTTTTTGAGATTTCACGCTTCCAGTTTTGAATTCCAGAGGGACTACCTTTAAATCACAGTGGTAATATTAATAATTAATCATTATTAAAAATAA
>JAQIWN010004074.1:0-11803 GCA_034699025.1 Entomobrya cf. arborea Gr-Col-00668
ATTTCTCTTTTCTTAGAAATGTAATGAATGTATATTTCTGGAGATTACTCCATTCCTATCTTTTTACATACATTTTACGTACCTACCATTTTACACACAAAATGTTAGCATGTAAGAACATAACCTAGTTTAAACTATACCCACTGTTACTGAGTCCCTTACCACTCACTCCCAATTTACAATTCCTACCGAACAGAGCTCCGCTCAGTTTATTATCATTCTATCATTTATCTACAAATAAATGTTTCAGTTCGTACTTGTGTGTACGAACGAAAAACTTAGAAGAAAAATGTGAATCTTTTTATTTAAGTATCGCTATGGCAGAATAAGAAAAGTTAATCATCTTTACTTATCAGCCCACCGAATAAAGAAGTTTTTAAATTATTTCAATTGGATTTTAAATTTTAAATAGTTTGGACTGTATTTCATATAAGTATATTTACCTGTTCGCCATAAAGAAACAATATAAGATTATAATCCAACGCTGCCCATAAAATTGTTAGCTATAGGAACTCACAAAAAATATCCCGATGTGTCTTCTTTCCTTGTGATGCAGCTTTTAAAAAAGCATACAGCTGGAAAACGAAGAGACAACTAGATAGAATTATGATCAGAAACCAAATCATTTACCAAATCTTTCCTTTCATGGATCCCCACTTGTCAATGGTATAAGTATTTTCGTTCCATTTCCATGGAAACGCACAACTGGATCGTTCCAGATAAATTATTTGCCTTATGCACTTCATTAAACGTGGATCCCAAAAAATGTGTTCGTTTTTCCAAAAAATGGTTTTGATCTTTATTTGAATTAAATGTTGTGCCAGGTGTGTTATGTATTTATGATAACATATTAAATGAAACACGATGTGACCGATAGTTTTGTTTTACTGGTTTATTTAATTACCCTTACCTTAATTACAATTACATAATAGCACAGCACCACACTGTCTAGCTTAAGGTCTAGAACAGAACAACCGACAGAGAGACGACTCTCTCACCAAGAACATTACAAGTAGCCAACGTGGTCTACGATTTAAAACATACAGACTTGGTGGTGTGTGCTTCACACTCTATGACATGACTATACTACATAGCAAGGTGTATTTTCAATGTCATTCTGACCACTTTCTTTAAACTTTTTTTGGGAATATGTAATGAAATTTTGGATTTCTTGTTACTCGAGTCTTTTCAGTGTACCCATTGTTTTCTCTTCTGTAGTCCGCAAAATCGACACCAGAAAGTCTTAACCTTGAATCATTTTCTCCTTGTGTCCATAAAGATGATTTTTGCTTGTGGTTTCTCAATTCCTTTGAAAATATATCTTGTACTTTAAAACTGTACTCATGCTCGTCATACTGTATTGTGGTAAGGCCGTTAACCTGAATACAAATAAAAACGTGAATTGGATATTTAAAAAATGTTAACACTTTTACTATACCTTTGACAGATTTCTCCGCCGTCGTTTCATTAAAGTTCCCATTTGTTGCATCGTTCACGATATTTAGACAAAGTAAGCAAAAAAGTTACCAATTTGCTGGATAGGGTGGACTGCGGAAGTTCGACTGTGCAAAGTCATATTTAATTTTACTTTAACAGAATATTTGACTTTCGAAAAAAATGTGCGATCCAGACACTAATAAATAATTAAATGCCATTCACCTTTAAGATTCTTTATTTAACATTAAATATTCTTCAAATGAGGGGCTTCCAGATATGTTTTAAATTCACATGGTGGATGATAAAATATCAAAAATTATCATTTACGCTCAAGAATTAATTTTGAAGTGGTTTTTTTTAGAATCTGCCCACATATAAGTTAATTATGATGCACAAGTGGCTCCTTAGCCAATCATTTCTTGAGCTCGTGCTGGCAAAAATATCCTTAATAATCCTCATTTAAAAGCAACTATAAATATTTAAATACATATTGAAGCCGAATTGCCGTATTAGGCCGTCACTTAAATCATTAATTTTTAAGCTAAATTGATTATACACGTTTTATTTTGCACAAGAAGAACGAGACAATTATCCATTAAGCGAATAGCCAGCTAGTCGTAACATCAATACTGTTCAATTATACCTCATTGAAACACGCCATTCTAATAAAATAAACCGAAACCCTTTTAATAATATCAAAAGATCCTTTTAAACTCTCTTATGTTGGACTTAATTATAAATAATTAAATTTTATGGCTGAAATTTGGTATAAGTGTTAGTTTATAAGGTTATCCGAAAGTTATCATACAATTGGGAACTAAACGAAGAACACGATGTTACGGACTATTTGAATCCCATAGTTGAAATAAATCAGTAAAAATATTGTTTTGATTATAAAAGGGCTTACAATTAGAAAGCAAACGCAAAGTTCCAATCTCAAAACGTCTACAATAAACAATATACTATTAAAGAATTTAAAACGTTATTTTTAAGGCTGCCTGACTTGTAAGCTAGGGTCACATTATCGTTTCTTTTTTGAGCATTAGTCAAAACCAGAATAAAGAGATTTAAAGTAATCAAATGCTAACTGGTGTCAGTTTATCTATTCCATTCTTAGGTGCAGAACTTTATAAATATAGAATGTGGTAACCTATAACAGCGATGAAGAAATTTTGCATATGTACTTAAATAAAATGGCATCGGAATTTATTTACCTTCGGCGAAACTACAATTGATCATGAATTAAATATAAATTGTTATGACACTTTCAATTTTTTTTTGAACAATTTTAATAAGTTATATCTATTGCCGAATGCAAATGTACAAAACAGAATATTAATTTTTGAATGAAAAGATTGGGTGTTTTATTAAATTTACAAGGTGTTAATAATTAGTTTAAACTTTATTTACGAATACAATAAAACATTTTATTTGAATATAATTTAAATCATTTAAAAAGCTGGAAACCAGAAATTTTAAAGTTTAAAATGGACGTATTACTCCCTTTGCATTTGATCCCAAAGTTGTTCCGCATTTTTACCGGTTAATCTTTGCAGCAGTCCAGTGTCATAAGTTCCTTCTCTACACTCATGATTCAACTTGTAAATAGTATTTGGCCAACGTTCATCAATCCATCTGAGAAAATAAGTGTGCCCATTTCCTTCGAATTGCCCACTAGGTTTCCTTGGCTTCTCACTTTCATACCACCATCGCCTCGGATAGTCTGCAATTCCTTCGGTTAACCACCCATCACATTTTCTGTAGTGTTGAATAATGTGAGCCATTTCGTGGACCATTGCACCTAAATCGTTAGGATTAGGCCTGAAGTGACTTGCATGAGCCACTATTAGATTTCCACCGGCACCAGCAACGCCTTCATTCTTTCCATCAATTTTCAGGTGGATTGTGCCAACTTCTCTAAGACTCGGCGAGTAAAGAAGACGACAGGTAAATGGGTACCATTCTTCAATTACCCGTTTCATGTTCATGGCAACGTTTTTCAAGTCGGGGGCTTCGGAATAATCCACGTCAACGGATACACTACGGCAAGTGTTTTCGTTTGGTGAACATTGACGAAATGATGAGATCATGTCGTTCATATTGATTCCACCTAAGTTTCCATGGTCACGAGTTCCAGGTGCAATTCGTTCCATTTTCCCAGTGCATTCTCCGTGTTCAAATGCAAGAATACAATTGTTATCAGTGTTGATTGAAGAAGCCTTGTCGTTAAACCATGATGGAATGTTGAAACAAGCTAGGCCTTCAAAGTCTACGGTGTAACTTTGACCTTCCCAGTTTGCATGTTCGTAAAATGTTGTTTGTTTAGCGTTGCAAATGGAAGCACTGGAAACTATAATGCAAAATATCACATTAAAGTACCTTAATAATGCCATGATTAACAAGAAAATTTACGAGTTCAAGAATTGCAAAATTTGAGTGCATTTAATTCCAAACACATTTGGCTGCTTTTATAGCAGAATATTCCCGGATGTCAATACAAGCGTGCTTTGAACGATAATTACATTTTTTTAATCAGGCAGATCGAATGGATACATCACAAAGATGTCTGTCATCGAAAAAAGCAATTATGTGGTTTTGTGGTGTACACGAGCTACATAAAGTTGCAGATTTATCGTTCATTATTCCTACTTCTGATTAGTTAAGGCAAATTTATTTGTTTGTGAAAACCAAATAATTACTGTAATTATTTTTTTATTATTATAACTTTTTGTACACACATTTGGTTCGAAACAGTTACTGTAACAAATAATTGAAAGCAGTGAGAAATACATAATTTAAAAAACATTATTAAAAAAATTTTTCCAGACGTATAGACCTAAAATTAATTTGATTATTTAAAAACTTTTTCTAGAAAGATATTTTTAAGTGCCTAAGTATAAACCCTGATTTATTCGAATAAAATTAGCTAATTTGCTTTAAAATTGTAAGAGCCAAACAATCTTTTTTCTGGAAAGCACGTGCATGTGGTTTTCGCAGCTGCAACCATGAAAAATATTAATAAATTATCTTTTACAAAGATTCAATGTTCCAAGGTTCATAGAAGAGAATACACGTGTATTCTTTTTCCATTGTTAGAGTGAATAATTGTTTTTTGTACGTAAGTAGTTTAGTGTTTACAAAGGCGACATTATGAAAAAAAATATTTAGTCTAACAAGAATAATTTCTTAAATTTAGATTTACATGTTATATTTAAAGTTTATAGTAACTATTAAAAATTTTAAATAATTTTTTTTGCGATTTTGAACATGCACAGTCCATGTTTTGTACTTTTATTTGGTCATCATGAAAAGCCACTTTCTCATCTTTTGTATTTAAAGCAGAGCTTTCAATCCAAAGATTTTAGTTCATGACGGTAACAGAATATTTATTGAAAAAATGAGGAATCAAATTAAGACGGCTTAAGAAGTATGTAGTGAATCATATATTTTTAAACTTAAAGAAATTGTACTCTAATTTGATGACACAGAATGACATAGAAACTTGTCAAAAAAATCCATTACAAATATGTATGTATGATACGAAAAGCTACGGAGTAAGTAGATTTAGATATTTTGAATTGATATTTTCTCATTTTATGATAGATATCAGTTTTAATAATTAGATAATTGGTTCAAATAATAGCCAAACACTCGTGTTTTTTTTTGTCATGGCTGCCGTAGTTTTTTTTCCTGTGCGATTAAGTAAGTAAATAGTTACCAGCACAGAAACCTATTACTTTATTGTTCTCTTCTTACGTGTAGGGAATAACATTTCAAAGCATAATTATTTTCTCAGTTCAAGTTTACAGTTGACTACGAATAGTGAACGAAAAAGCATTTTAATTTTGAATCACAGATTATTTTCAAGACTTTTCTAATTTTAAATTCAGACTCGTAAGATTCATGTTTTTCACATGGTATTTCAATTGTAAAATAAGTGATTTTATACTTTAAAAACTTTTGATGAAATTTTGGCAAAATGTAAGTTCAAAATGAACCAAATCCTAAATATAATTACCGTTGTGGTATTGATTTTCCATTCACAAAATATGACAAACGCGATTTAAAACTCTTTGAAACCAAAAACAAAAAAGTTATCTAAATTTGAAGACCTTCTTGATATAACAAGCCATTGTACATTTGTCTTAATGCAATCCCATGTACCATCAACATGTCAAAGTAAGCAATAAGAGTCGTTTTGTAATTAATTCTCCCGAATTGTGCTCCAACAATATGGATCTCTTTTAGTTTCTTTTTATAATAGTGCTCGTTTCCCGTCGTACAACACTAGTTTAGACAGCCTAATTTTGATAAAGCGACGTCACGTTAACTGTATAATATGGATTCAATATGATATCATATTGTTCCCTCCACCATTTGAAACTGTACAGCCAAATGTTTTTGTTTTCTATTCCGAACTTCACAAACTAAACTATCAATTAGAAGAAAATGGATGGACCAGTAAGACGAAATGGCTATAATATTTGGAGTTATGGTTTCCAAATCCAATTGTACTTATTCAAGCCAATTCAATGTCTAATGATATCTCAATATTGTGCTTGTGCTGTAGTAAACAAAAAATTACCAGATACCCGGTTTTTGTAAAATATCTTGATGAGACGTTTAATCCTAGTATTGATAATTTTAACCATGAATTTAACTCAAAGAATTTTTCATTTGAACCCTATAGTTTTTAGGGAAGTTATGATAAAATACAATACGGCCAAAAATCCTGATAATTGTTACTTGTATAGAATAACGTTTTCAATCGAATCATATACTTGTTATATGTATTTTCTTAGTTTACACTTGAATTTTACGATTTTGACAGAACCCAGCAAAATTTATCCCAATTTTGTGTCAAAAGTCAGTGTTAATCCGTATAATATTCAGAATGCCAAAACTTGGGTGGCTGACGGTCATGCCCAAGGGGAATTTGGATTTATGTCCGCATCACTTTACACTAATATTACTTTAAACGACGTTTGTTTTGAACCCCTATCTTTATCAAGCTGGCTCATTGTATTTATTGCCGCTGTGTCAGTGTCTGTTATACTTACATTCACGAACTTCATTCGATATACGACAAAATATGATATTAGTAGGTTTCTTCATTTTATATTTGTGACCATCAAAAATCCAATCGACCAGCCTATAAGCTCCAATGACACTGTGGGCATCAACTTAAACGTTGGTACATTAATTTTATGTATGTGGTGCTTCTACTGTATGCATGCAAACCACGCATACAAGGCAGCTGTGTTCTCCAGTAGTATTTTTCAGGAGGATAATGGTTGCCCCGAAACTGTAACGGAGATGATAAGTTCCTCGTGGGAAAAATATACAACTGATGACTACAAAGATGCCGGTAAGCGATCTTCAGATTGCTATTTTCATTATATATTTAATAGTACATCTACCAACAGTACAAGTAAAGTTTTTGATTTAAGTCAAAACATTTACTGCGACCCGACATTTCCTGATTATCTTCTTTATTTTTTGTACGAATGGTCAAAATCATCGAAGTTTATATTTGAATTAAATGAATTCAAATACGAAGAACAACAAAATGTTATACTTATTAATAAAATTCAAACTCTTCAACTTCTTAACCAAGGATTGAAGGATATGAAATCTAAGGTCAAATTGTCAAGCATTTATAAAATTCCAGAAACAATCGTACTACTGTTTTGGGCTTCTGAAGCGGGTGGCTCAATTGGACGCTTAATTGCAACGGATCTTAGAACAATTGCAGAATGTGGAATTGTAAAGTTGCTAGAAAATCATGATTTTCTTACAAAAAGAATAAGTTATATAAGTGCACGCCATGGTCTTTACCCTGAACTTGATATAAATTGGGACGAATATTCTAAAAGAAATTATTTGACTGCTTTTGTTGACAAGAAAGTTGTATTAAATGAATATGAGCCAGTACCGAAACAAGTATACATAGAAGGGGCTAAGTATCTTTCGATGTTTCTTGGGGGTGCAACTATTTTCTTTGGTATTGAGTGTCTTTCTGTCAAGAAGTTTTCCGTGACATGTTTTAAGGACCTTTACTGCCAAGCAAAAATTTAAACAATTTATTGTCTGAGCGCAGTTGCCTTTAGGCTTACTAGATATGTCAAACATTTTATGATGGCCTTTATTTTTTCAAGAAAAGTAAAGCCATTTAGATTTAAGTCATTTAGACAAATGCAAATGAATTGTTGTGACTCATTCGAAGAATCAATTCACTCTTTTATTAAGTCTCATTCTATTGGGATGAGAAAGAATAGCTACCATCAAAGTCCAAAATTTGGACCCTAAATCCACGGTTGCCTTATTTTATTTTTAACAATCGTTAATGAATTATTATCTGCTAACACTATGATGTCGTAATTCAAAATTAATTAAAATCATAAACGTGAAAGGCTTGAACCATATCTTATTTTGCGAAAACTTTAAAGTTGGATTCTGGATTTGCATAACAAAATTTATTGCAAATACAACCGGGTTCAAAGTGACATACTGTCAATTTTGTCTTGTTTATAAATCGCGCAATGGCCAAAGATTATGTGAATTAACAAACTCGAATTTCGCTTAAGAACGAGTTCAAATGAGATTTTATTGCTCCATTGATTTCATTAGCTGATCGTCTTTAGACTTAACTTTTTAATAACTAACAAGCATAACTTGTATTCAACGATTTCGTTAATTAATTAAATTTCTTAGAATGGTGAGTTGTAAGATTTTCGAAGAAAAGGAAGAGCTCGTTTTGTCAAAATACAATATACATCATATTTATATTAAGACAAAACAAATGGCCCGCTACATGATGTTTCCCAAAAATAATGTGGTTACTTTTGTCAAGACGACTGCATAAAACCTTATTTTCAATTATAATGGCATAGTCTTATTTGTTTATAATTTAAATAAATCTGAAACATTTATGCCAAAGCATACTCAGCTCAGTTGTCAGCAGATTAGGTTAACTAATTATATGGAATTACGTAAAGTATTTTTATACCACGGTTTGCTCCCTTAGTTCATGCTTAAGGTATCAAATATTCAAGTAAACTAAGGGATGCAATTGCTCATGCTAACAAAAACCTGAATTAAAAGAGATTAAAAATCCAAAAAGGCTTTGCCCACATCATTCGAGTAAAATTGGTAGTTATGTATCAGTTTTATGAGCAATTTTCAAATAAGCTTTAAGAATTCAAATTCCTGCAAATTCTGTTTTCATAAGTCATTTTGATTATTTCAGGCATAAAAAATTGTAGTTGTTGGAGGTTTGTATTCAGAACCAATTAAGTAAGATACTTCTTAGTTTGATTAAGTTACTATTTTTTATGTGCCAGAAAATTGAGGTACCTGAATTATATTATAATATGTAATGATATTAAAATGCTTTATAACAACTTTTATAAGCAGGTATCAATTAGCTAATTACATATGTGTGCGAAACCTTTAAAGTTTTACTACTTAGTTTTATATTCCATCCTGCTCATCATAGCTACTTGTACCTGCAAAAGCTTTATCTTTCTTTGACGGTAAAGCGTATGTATAGCTATCAATTTATAGTTAAATACAGGTTTCTAAATATTTTCGACAAACAAATCAAAATTGAAGTTACAGTTGCAATGTCGGAGTACATTTGTTTCTTTTCTATTTAGAATCCTTGTGAGAATTTCATCAAGCAAATTTGGTTTTAAATGTTAAATTCTAAAACACCCTAGATTTTTTAAAGCTGATATTGAGTTTAATCACCAATGCTACTAGCTAAGGCTAGAGCTAAAGTTCTTCAAGTGAAGTCAGCATTATTAATTTTTCTTCTGTAACCCTTTAAAAAATCATGACGCAAACTAAATTCAGTTAAGATAAAAAAAATTAACACAAGTTTAACAACTGGGCAAACTCTTTGCTTAAAATGAATTGATTTCCCATTAGCAATAAAACGACACATTAACTGTAGTATTTGGATCCAATACGGCATCGTTATTTTACCATATCATTTTATTATTTTATAGCCAAGTATTTTTGTCTTCTACTCATTGTCAGAACTTAATAGACCAACCTATCATTTTCAAGAGTATGGAATTAGTAAGCCTAAACATCTATTTTATTTAGAATTTTGGTTTCCAAATCCAGGTATTTTTATCGAAGCCAACCCTAAATCAAATGAAATTTCAATTTTATGCATACATTGTAGAGCGCAACAAATTGTAAGATATTCCGTTGTAAATCGTTTCACCAACCAATTTAGCTCCACAATCTAAAATTTTAACCACGAGTTCAATTTGAGGAACTTCAGCATGAGATCGTTTAACTTTCGTGATATATTTCTGGATACTTATATAACCAGAGATCCTAATAACTGTTCCATGCATCCCAGAAGGCTTAGAATTGGTTTAAATATATGCACAATGTATTTGCTTAGTTTCCGACTGAATTTTACAATTTTATCGGAAGCTAACGATTTGTATCCAAACATTTTATCAGCAATTATGGCCACACATGATACCATAAGGACAATAAAAACTTGGTTGTCTGACGGAAACTATCAAGATGAGTTTGGTTTTGTGTCCGCTTCGCTATACACCAAGGTTACTTTGAACGATGTTTATTTTGAGCCACTAGCTTTGTTGAGCTGGCTGATAGTTTTTGGTGCAGCTATTGCAGTTTCAATCATACCGACATTCACAAATCTCATTCAGTACAAGTCAAAATATGTTATAAATCAATTTCTGCACTACATATTTGTTGTTATCAAAAATCCGATCGATCAACCCACAATTTCAAATGACACGGTTGGCACAAACCTAAACATAGGTACAATAACTTTGTGTATGTGGTGTTTTTACTGTATGAATGCAAATCATGCATACAAAGCAGCTGTATTCTCAAGTAGTAGTTTTAAGGAAAGTAAAGCTTTCCCAAAAACTGTATCCGAAATGATGAAGTCTTCGTGGGAAAAATTTACAACTGATCCTTATAACGCCGGTGGTACACTTTCTGCAGAGTGTTGGTTTCATTTCTTATTTAGTGACAACTTTAACGTAGACACTAATAAAATTTCAAAATTAAGCAAAAACCTTACCTGTGAGTCACTTCTTTATGACTCTGTTATTAATGACATGAACGAGTGGTCCAAATCGTCCAAATTTGGACTGAATTCAGAGATTTTCTGCAGCGCAATTTAAGAATTTTTATTGGATTGCAAAATTGTACACAATTTACTATTCGAGCTCAGTTGTTTTTCACAACGTCTTTAGTAAACGTCTAAAAAGCATATTTACTAAAAATAATATTATCATCGTTTAAATTTAAATTGAGGACATGAATGTGATAGCGGTAAAATCTTATTTGGCATATCGATAAATGCAAACTTAAGATATTACTTAATATATAAAACAAATTGACAAATATTTGTTAATAAGATTGAGTTATGCATTTTAAAATTATATTCATAATGAAGTCGTTTTTGTGGACAAACCTCAGATAAAATGTGTGCAGCAAATTTTCAAAAAAATTATTTAGAAACAAAGAATCGTTCTACAACTCTTTTGACGTCTTTTTTATTCAAATAAACAAACGTAGTTAATTGTAAAAAAAATTGTTCAAGAATTATACACCAGTCGTTTATAATTTTGAAAACACCAGGTAAGCAAACCAGCCTGGTTTTTGCTTTTGATCTAATGGTCAATTTCTGAAATAAAACAGCTCATATTTATAATCATGTGAATTCCAAAAATTGAACTTTTTTTCAAAATCAGCATAAAAAATACGCCACAACCTACATATTTCAAAGACTAAGAATTCTTATTTTTTATAAACCATACGAGAGGAAAACTTGACAGGCAGACATCCTGCGTATTGTTGCTGACTTTTGCTCTAGCTTAAGGGATCAAACAATTATGTACCCTCAGCTTTCAAGCTTCTTTTGTAAATTAATATCTGAATCAGAATTAATATTCGAGATTAGCAAACTAGTCATGCCACTCTTAAAACTATTTTTTATCGAACATGCTATTTACTTCAAAAATTCTGTTTGAAACATTAAACATTTTTAAAATTAATGCCTCGTAAAAATTAGAAACCACGACCTCCGATATCCGATTTTACAGTTAATAGTATCACTTTACAATATTTTATCCAATCAATCAGAAAAAAATTAACTTAAATTTCAAAATCTGGGCATCGAACTTATTTTATGCATCTGTTAGTGTTACACGTAACCCCTCAAAGCAAGAATTGCATTAGCGGAGTTTATCGTAATGGAATAAAAATAATCAGCCCTAGTTGCGCTTGTAAACTTTCCTAATGATCCATACGAAAACGTAACGTTTTGTAATGATCGCAAATATTTATAAAGCATCATTCT
>JAQIWN010004075.1:0-11803 GCA_034699025.1 Entomobrya cf. arborea Gr-Col-00668
TTCAGCATAAAAAGCGAAATCAACGTAAAAGATTCTCTTCTGCGTATCCTTACTACATCATCCACATTTTTAAATAATAGACGCTTGTTTCACTAACAGACTTATTTTCCCTCCCATCAGGAAACCCCCTTTGCCGTGTGTCATGTAGGTATATATCAAAGCCAACTAAAGTAAACAATTTTCAGGCAATTTGCTGAGCTTGTGAAACTTGAAAATAAGAAATGTGTGCAGATTCATTCACATAAATACACCTACGTATTCCTTTAGTTTACAAAGTGTGTATTCTCATGGTTAGCTGTTTGCCCACTAGAAAGCAATTATAAGGACAGAGTAAACATATTACTTGGAAATACAACCTCAAATAAAACAAAATTCATGTTTTTTATTTGCATAAGTAGAGGAGTAAGAAATCCTCAGAAGCCGAGTGTTCCATGAAATTCCTGGAGATTTAAAATACTGATAGAGAAGGTAAAATTTTTGGCCTTAATTGCATGTTATAATTAACGTTACATGGTAAAATACCTAATGATGGCAATAGTTTTCAAACAATACGACCAAATTAAGTGTCCAATTGACTTACAAAATGTAATCAATTTGAAAAGATACAAATGCTTAAGAGTACGAGGGAGAGAGTGAGAACATTATCAGTTTTTTTACTTAATTGCTGAATCAAATTAAAAACTTTTTTCACCTGAAGTACAAACATTTTAATTTCACACACCTTATTATGATAAAAATACACTTGTCTATTTCACACACCAACCCACGCTTCTAAAGGAACAAATTATGTAAAAACTTTCTTTATTCTTTTTTTTTACAAAAAAAAACGAGTTTTCAGACTAACAAGCAAAAAAAATTCACGAAGAAAGTCACACAAAAACAAAATGAAATGTTAACTCAACGAAGCAACCACCACCTTTGAAAAGTGTTATCGCCATCACTCGAGTCACAATTATCGTCTTGATTTTATCACTTGTTATATGAGCATGAGCACTGATCATACTAACACAATCATATCATCATGATCATCCTTGTCACTGTTTTCATTTCATTACAAAACCCAGTGCATTCATTATTGCAACACCAAACAACAGCCACCTCAACAGTATTGTACATCATCATGGTCCTTTTTTGTTACTCTTTCTTAAAATATATGTAGTTTTTTTGTTATTATTACTATTACACGACCATTCTCATTATTAGCTCATCATTGTATGGCACGCTTGTCATTGTCATCATGTTGCCAGCAGCATCATCAACGACAACACGACACACAACGACATAACAATAATTTTTTTTTGAAACCATGATGCTGATTATATGATCATGGTGCTGATGGTGTTGGTGATGTGATGACTGATGACTGACCGTTTTATACAATGGAAACCATCAATTTGAAATAAATTTCTCGTTTTGTCCCTGTATCAAATGTTCACATTATCATCACTGCCACACCAAATACCACAAAAAATCTGAATAAAACGATTATTTGCTTTTTTCACAATTATTCACGTCCTGTGTCTCTCGGGGTTGACAATTCAATACAAGTTTTTTAAATGGTTATTTTGTAAAAAAAAAACTGACAAATGGTGGAGTTTTTTTTAAACAAGTATCTTTTGAAAGTAAGTCCACTTCTTGCGCAATAATATACTGCCGAATAATGGGATGTCCTTAATTACAATGCAATTGTCACTATTGCATTTGAACTTTGGTTGGAATATGAAGAAATTCGCTACTTCATTGTAGAATGATGAATGCAAATGCAAAATAAATATATATTTTTTTTAGAGATTTTCAGGGGAAAAAATACGTGCAAACATGGAGATTTTTAAAAGCCAAGTGTTGAAACTAGTGATGATGATGATCTTTATTTAAGTAAAAAAATCATGTATCTATTTTTTTCTTTCTTTTGTAGATTATTTCTATCACAACAGTATTACAGATATAGATAGTAACACTAAAACTGCTCTTTGTTCTTTTCATGTTGTTATTATTTCAGCTGCTGTATCATTATGATGTATCTGAAATCGTAACTACTTCTCTAGTCAATTGTTGTACAGTATTGTACCGTCCGTTTTTTACTATTTTTGGCAAGGAAGGAGCAAAGAAACATAAATAAGAAAGAATAAAAATTGATGATAATCGCTAAAATGTTGAGAGTGATGATGACGGCAAGATGCTGATGATGATGATAATTTTATCACTTTTGTTCAGCTATTATTGCAACCATGTCTACATATTATTTCAAAAAAGTCTAAACTTAGCTAGGTACTTTTTGTGACTTTTTAGTCCTGATTTTAGGTACGTAATTTCCGTAGCGGAAAACAAGCAAAAAGAAAAAAAAGTCAAGCACAAAGTAGAACATTCAGAAGAACACTCTATAAAACATCACCATTTACAAGGTTGACGAGGAAAAGGGAAACTGACTGTAACGTTAACTTCATAGTTGCTGTATTTAAACAAATAAATTTATTGTTATTATTTTAGAATTATTTTGATTTTTTTGTTAAAAACAAATAATCTGAAATCAAGTACACGTTTTTTATTCCTTTTTTTATAGATCACTTTTGCTACCACGGAAACGGTTGCCAACGGGACGACGCTCAGTTTGAGTGTATTGTCTTTTTGTAAAGTGATGAGAACAGGAGAAGTTGCTATTTTGCTATTTGATTAAGATATTCAAAGTGATGATAAGATGAATATTAATACGGTATAAACTTTTTGCAATTGAGATATACAGTATTTATGCTTGTTTGATAATTTTTTCGATCAGATTGGCGAAAGATAATGTGAAATAGTTGATAGTGTTGAATATGTGAAGCTGGCTTGTTAAATTGGTAAAACATTTTTTTTAAACTTCACGTTCACACTTGTTGTGGTAAAGAGGAATGGTGGATTGGATGTAAATTGTATGTGAACAAAAAATGTTGTGGTTTTAAATATTTCAATTCAGGCTAGGTAAAAAAAGTTTAACTGTTTTTGAAAGGGAAAAAATAGGACGATTAAAGTGAAGACAACGACGAAGATGTGATCAGGTATAAAACACCGCACATCAACGCTACTCTCCATTTAAAAAAAAACTACACAAAATAAACTGACACGGAGGAATGATGATGATGTGCTCTTGTTTTTGTCTGTTTTCCTTTTGGTGTTGATTTGGGTTTTACACAGAAGTCAAAGTGAAATGGCAAGGAACAATTTTGAAATTTTTGAAACAGAGGATGCCTTTGAAATGGCATTGAAGCTTGCATTTGGTTACCCTGTAACAATGCTCCTGTGTATTATAGATAAATTTTTTGATGATGTTTCTTTTTCTTGATCAATTGTAAAGATAACAATGGATTCCTGCTGTGTCAAACATATATAATACACCGTAATGTAGTTGTGTGTATTAATAGGTTACTAACTTTTTTCATGTTTCAAGATATTCCTGAAGAAGATCACAAACTTCACTTACAATACAACACTCAACTCAACCTTGATCCTTTTCAGTGCTGCGAAGCCAATCAATGACTATCCAATACTCTCGCGAAAAGTTCATGTCAAACGCTCAGATATGCACACTTTTTCATTCTGTTTTTCTAAACATGAATAAAAATTTGACTCTAATAAGATTCGAGTAGATTGGTTTTGAAAAGATGAAAATAAGCAAAAAAAAACGTTTTGCAAAGACAAAAGAGCTTGGTTACCTAGAAGAGCGGAACAATGTGTTAACCGCAAAAAGAGCATTACACTACACTATACTATGGCAAGATACCTATGCGCCACCTGACACATTTCCCATCTTGTCAATTGTTTCACTCACTGAAAGAAAGACTGTGAATAAAAGCTAATAGCGTTTGATTGTCACTCGACGACGACACGGAATAAGATGACTTCAGCCTTGCAGGTTATCATGACACTGTCAATGCACTGTACAGAGAATAGTAGCGTATTTTCAGCGCGTACATTACTAAATGATAAAAAAAACATCCTCATTGCAAAAAAGGTAGTTAATTATGTATACCTATATTTATGTATGTATGTCCACATGCAAGAAATTTGGATAAGCTTCAAGTATTGTGAAAAAGTGTAAAACGTTTGCAATCTGTGTTTCATATGTACATACATAAATATGTATATGCACTAATAAAAGTGGTAACCATGCTTGTTTTCATGATGATGGATAATGTCACAGAATGTTGTTTTTTTTCTGTAAAAAAATGATCTTTATCATAATTACAATTTTCATAGTGCACTGCGTACCATTGAGACTTTTGTGCTGGTTCCTCTGTTTTTATTGTATATTCGCATGACTATTACATGATCATCCTCCTCGTCGCGTCGTCGGTTGCAACGAACGAAGGTGGTAGGCATGACAGTGGAGTGGTGACTCCATCTCCAATATATTATGTACTTAAAGATATGAATGAAGTAAGTCTTGTCCTGACATTAAAAGTGATTATCGTTGACAACTTGACTACAACATGACCATCATCACTTGCTCCACTGCCGAAAATCCTGCTGATGAAATTGTAACCATTATTTGTGTAATTGGATTGTAAAACAGACGTAATTCTCATTTTTATTTTTCCTTTTTGTTTCAAATCGAATGTACCTACAAAAATCTTTAGTTAAAACTTGTATTACGGTCAAATGTTGATTTTTTTCCAAATTGAAATGCACTGCGTATATATATTCTATACGAAATACGAACGATACAATGATAAATGTAAAGGTTATATACAAATGAGCACGCATCCTGTCGTAATCAGGAAAGTGTAAAAAAAATCTTGTAGACCTGGCAATGTGAAAGCGAATCCACAAATTTGTGATATAAGACAGGAGGCCTTGGACAAGTCTTATTTTAAAAGTATCTTGTTATATTCAAGTCTTTTAATGTTTTTTTTCAAATTTACAGGAGAGTACGACTAAAGTTTTTAGTGGAGGCTCAATGGGGATTAAATCCGAAATAAAAATGAGAGGTTACTTGAGTTTTGAATCTGTCTAAGTATACCCAGAAAAAATATGGCATGATGTCGCAGTAAGCATGGAATTAGTTTGTCATTTTTTGTGCGTGTGACTATTCTGGTCTACATAATCCATATCAAGTGACTATATACCACATAATGTCATCATGTCACTCTAAATTACAAGTGTGTGGAAACAAGAGCTCTCAACAACAACAATCAACAGAGGAATTAGGTAGAAATAAAGCGCAATTACTACCAACTAAGCCTTTACCGCACAAAAAGCATATTTCATTATTTTTTAGCTTGAAAATCTTTTATGTCTAATTACGTAGCAATAATAGGGGTGGCGATGGTGGTGGTGGAGTGGTGACCGTGCTACCGACACTCTGACGATGATGAAAACATGTAAAAATAACTTCTCCGTTTGCTACATCCACATATTTATTCATGTCACAGTCGTACACATACACAAAATCATTATGCTTGTGAGTTTTGATGATGGAAAAACAACGTAATAAAAGATTGCTGCATTTGAGGAAAACGTAAAATATTAAGTAACAAAAAAATAAACCTATTTGGAAGGCTCGTTCATCGAATAGAAAAAAGGCATGACAACTTTTTTTGCTCCTTTTTGTTCAGATGACTGAAGCAAAAACAAATTATTTAGCATTTAAAGATTTAAATTGATCCTATTTCTATGGTATTACAATTACAGCCACTGATTGCGTGGACGTGGCTCAGTGAACACTATGGTATGTTGTTTTGCATGCAAAGCAGATTTCTTTCTTATTGATGGTAGCCATACCAAAATAGTGTAGTACAGTAGCAAAATTTTAAAAATGTGTCAGCTCAAGTGGAAAAAACAGGGATGCAAAGGTTATGTTTGTAAAATCGTTGAAGGAAGAGATGTTCCTTTGCTTTGACATCATTTGCCTTTTTGTGAGTAGATTTTTTTTGAAATTTGTATAGGTTACTACATCCCTTTATGATTACAATTAAGTTTTGGTACGTGTTCATATTTAACGATTGATTATTGGAAGCCATGCTAGCTTATTAATTTGAAAATGCATGTCTGCTTAACAAAGAACTTATTACAATTGAAGTGCTTTCCGATGAATGCTCACATGAGTATTTATATTTGCACGCACATGCATATCAAAATTTTAATTAAAAAAAGCATTACGCCTTTTTTATTGAAATACTAAATTAGTAGAAATCGGTGACATATGAGAGGAAAAAAAGTAAATGTACATGAATATCCTTTTTGCAGTAAAATGCACAATGCTAATTGTTTTTTAACTTGTGAAATCATTCACCCATTATCCATGCTGTCATTGCTGTCATTTTTATAGCAATAAAATCAACTCAAATAAGGTGGTATCCTTTCATACAAAAAAAACATAATTTTAGAACAGCGGCAAGGTTTACTTAAATGTGAAACTTTTTGAAGGGAAATAATTGCAATGTTGAATAAGAATGGCACAACGGAAGAACGATGAGTTTAGTATCGAGAGGAGTCGTCAGTCGGGAACAAGATTGGGCTCGACCTTCATGCACGATTGGGCAGGATGACTTTGAGAGCTTCCTCATTCAAAATACATGTACTTGTTGTAATTATTATTGTTGCCATTGTCATTATTTTTATGACGTACCATGTCGCATTCTGTTGTTTACGCTTAACGCTTTTATATTTACGCTTCTTCATTTTCAACGGTTGCTTACATGGTGGAGTGGATAATAATTACTATTATGCATTGTCGCTTTTCAATTCACCATGTTTTTGATGATCATTTATCTGTTTTTTTAAACATCGATGGGGTTAAAACTCTAGAGTGTGATCGTAACAAGAAAAGTTCCAGTTCCCAGTACAACGTACGACCATAAAAATGGCGATCAAAGATGGTCACTCTTGTCTGATTAATTTAACCGCATCATTATTCGCAAACCAAAACAGTTATAATGATTCTGCTGAAAGTCGATAATGACATGGCAAAACAGTGTGATGACATGAGTTTGCTTTCTTGGGAAAAAAACAGCAGCATCACATACATGACTGAAATGAATATGTCAAAAAAGGGTGATGGAGGCTGAGCAACGGGGTCAGAATCACAGTGAAATGGCTTTTAATGAGGACTTGATGACCAGATAACATGCTATTTTGAGGAAGATTGTCACATAAAATAAATTGCTGGGTAACATGGATGTTCGCATAGCATGCACAGTTTTGTAATTAAGTTGAGATCACTTGCATGTGACGACAACAGAAAGTTATGAATATTAAATGAAAACTTGAGTGACAAATGATTATATTTAAAAATCTGATAAGTGTTAATTGATGTGAAATCAGAACAATGAGTGAGGCCATAAATTATGAAAAATGACGGTAATAAGTACATAAAATGAAAAGTGAAACTGCCAAACCGTTATTTTGTCAAAATAAATAATAAAAATTGAGTTTATTTGATAACTTACCCATTTTGTATGTACTTGTTGATGCTCTCTCTCACAATATTACGTTCCAGACGGTACGCACTAAGCTTGTTGCAAAGCTTATCCCTTTCTCTGGAAAGAGATTCTTTTACCAAGAGAACGTGCGGCTTTCTTAACAAGCCAACAATAAATGCATACTTCTGATGCCACTCCCCTTCGATTCCCACTGAGGATGCACCCATTTTTAATATACTATTGTTACTGGAACCGTTCTCTTCTAGTAAACCACTTGCACAATTGGCACTTGGATGAGGATGTGAATTTGCTGGACCACCACCGCCACTATCCATTCCTCCGACTCCACTTACATTACAACTGGCACAACCACCAACACTGGCCCCACCACCTCCGCCTACATACTCAGCGCTTTTATCACTTCTATTAATATTCGTTACACTTTGGACACTATCAGTAGCCCCAGAAGACCTTGGAGTGGCCTCACTTTTTTCATTACTTGTTTTCACACTATTTCCACTTTGATCTGGAGGTGACGATGGTCCTCCTGTTTGCTCGTTACCAATACTGACAGATTTAAACCGGATTACCGGACGGCGGTTTTGTTGACGTAAAAGATCATCTTCAGTGACAATTATATCATTAGCACCGACATCCCTTTGATCACACCCGTGCTCGTTAAAGTTCAAGGTATTATGTGAAAGATGAGTTGTTACATCAACTTGAGCTATTCCCTTACTACCACCATTACCAACACCTGCACAACTTCCATTGATTATACCAACAGACGCACCATTATTAATGACTGTCGGGGATGACGATGATGTTGTTGCTGAGGTAGTGGGTGAGCTGTTAGTGAGGAGAAACTGTGAATTGGTGCTGTTGGCGAAGGCGTCCTCGGCCCCCATGCTACAACCACTCTCCTTCGTCTTCTTTCTCTTTTTGTTAGAAAGGCACACGCATAGCAGCGAAAGGATTTCTTTGAGGCGACTTACTCTTGCGGATAATGACGATGATGAAGATGATAACACTGTCGAAGATGAGGATGCAACAGCAGCAACGGCATATAAAGAGCAAGTGCAATGCTGCGAAGAGTGCAAGGGTAGGGGCAAGGGTGATGATGATGATGAGGCTTGAGAGTGTGATGATGCCGGAGAGCAATATGAAGATACATTCATGCCCCCACCTGCTACCCAGTTTGTTGAATCAGTGCTTTTAATGCGTGGCAACCGCTATCCTCTCGTAAGTCATAAAACAACTGTGTATTTGTATTGCAATCATTCAAAGGGTTAGCAATAAAATTTTAATAATATCAGTGTTATTAGGTAATAGTACTATTTGTATCATGGTCCACCTCCGCCACCACCACCGGCTCTTTTCTTCTCAACTGCGGGCAAGATCATCCATGTGTTAACAATAACCTTGCTAATGGGTGCGTGCACATAATAATTTTTTAACAAAAAAATCAACTCTTCTGCTTTTCTGAGTAGTGACCATTGGTGGTGTGGATCAATCACGTCAAATCTGCATCCATACTACGGGAAAAGTTCCTTTCAAAGGAGAATCCTCTCAAAACATCAAAAGGAGAGTCCACGATACAGTTTAATTAACTTTGGTTCGGAGCATGTCGGTTTTTTGCAAGAAAAACCACTTTGCGGAAGCTTACAGATCAGCAGCTCCTCTATCCGATTACCATGATATTGTATATGATATATGATAGGAGGTTTTCAAAAAAGGATCATGATGGTGATGGTCAGCCTGTTTGGGTTTGGTTGGATGGACAAGACCATGAAAACTTTTTTACGAGTTCGTTCAGCAGACAAAATACGTATCCACATTTATAAATATGTATACGCTTGATGATCACAGATTCGCACAAAGCACAAAAAATCCAACTTACTGCACTACAAACTCGAGAGCATCACAAAAATAAAATTCGTACTTTGTCTATCAAACTTAATTAGTTTCAATCAGCAAATGCTTTTTTCTTTTTAAAAAGAAAAATATGGCTCAAACGGGGAAAAAATATATGGATCAACTACTGACACATAGTTTACAGGAGGGAGTTTGATTTCACGTTAAAAACAAATTTTGACGGATCACAAGATCAGCTCAGATGTAGCACGTGCTTTATCACTGAAATCGAAGCTGATACACATAAGCCAGGAAAATCTAGAAGAAAAAAGTTATATGCACAATTATTAGTATACTTTATTATATATTTGATCCAGCCTGAAGATAACTTCAGACAGGATATAATGATGGTACCGTTTTTGAAATTGATACTTCTTAATTGACCGTTCATTTTTTATACAGTTGTAATTACCACTAGTAATTATCTATGGCTTTTTACTCTGTTTTAAAGTTTTGACGCGCAGTAGTGCACAATGCAATGCGCAGTTGCAGATTAAAAGTATTGCACGTTATAATTTGTAAATTTGATTCTTGTCAATTCAAAGATTACTATGATTGAATCATCTCGTTTGAAGGTGCAACAACAAAACTATAACATATATTTTTAAGTTCATTATATTAAATTTATGCAGTGCACAATCAAATCATACAAAACTGCATTATATTTTTTTAGCTTGATTTGAAATTGGCAAGGTTTTTCAGACGCCCATTTTAAAGTGTAGGTTATCTTAGCAAGTTTCTTTTTTTTTCTTGGCGTGATATTTCAAGGAATTTTTCAAGTGGAGGCGCTCCTTGAAGTGATTAGATAACCATGCTGTTGTAAAAAAAAATGTACCTACCATAACAAATTGCAATGTAAACAATGATTTTGTAGCTACCTAAGTTCAAAGTACGATGGTGCTAATTAGGTAAGCAAAAATAAGTTTACTGCTGTTGTCACTTCACGTTGCCAACAATCAACAAAGAAAACTGTTAATCCTAGACATACACTAGCTTTCGTGATGTAGAATTGTGGTTGACGAACTTCTACTTTCTGTTTGTAATTTTAGTTTAATTTGGTTTTTTTACTGGTTGCTAGTTTATAAGCTTGGTTTTAAAAAAGCTTTGTAAAAAAAATCTTAGATTTTTACGTGACTCCGTCTTGCTTGTGTATTGTATTATTGCGTATCACCCCAAAATAAATGAATTAAGATATACTTAAGCAGTTAGTTAAGTTAATTCGTTCTTAGTTTTCTCACGATCATCACCACAGCACGACACATGCCCACTGCCACCACCATACATACCACTCTTAACCTAATTAGTTCAATTACAGGAGAGTTGAGTTGACAAGCAGAGAAAATAAGGAATAAACGTGTGAAAAGTGACGGGGATGATAAGAGAAGAAGCACACTGCTCCACTGTCTCTCACATTCAAGCACTTTGCATGATTTGAAATGACTAGTTGATTACCATTACCACAGACACTTCAGCAGAAACAAGTAAATTAGTTTTGTGAACAATAAATTTAAAAAAAAAATCTTTTAAAAAACTGGTGTGTGTTGTCTCAAGCTCACAGACTGAACTGTTAAAATGATAATTTTTCCCCGCTTCATTCCCCCATTTGCACGTTTTCACTTGGTTCTTGGTAGCAATGCGCTGACAAAAAAAAATTAAAGAAGAATTTCTAAATGAAAATTAATGTGAGTAGCGGAATAATAATGGTAATAATGATGATCATGAGGAGTAATTAAGGTGGCGAGATGAATAGGATGACGATTGTTTTGTGATGATATCTTTTTCAAAATCTGAAAACTACATACATGTATGTATGTGAATTGCTGAACTGCTGTTGTTCTTCTAATATTCACAGTTATTAAATTTCAACAGAAAAAAATTATCAAATTATATTATTTTAATCGATATTCAAACAAAAAAAAATTGTAATGATGATGCAAAAAGTTGAACGTGAGTAATGTTTGCAGACTAAATTTTCTCTGGTCAGTGTCATCTCACGCAACGTTTGAAAAAAACCGTTTACCTGCCACCATGATCATGATCATGTTTACTCAACAAGACAATCTTTATGTTCATGTTGATGCCTAGCGATAAATGCTACTCGGATTACTGAGTAGAACAACACATAAAATTATCATCTTCGTACTTTAAATTTTTATGAATACAGCCGCTCATTTTTTCTTTCTTCAACCAAAAAATGCTTAGTAAGTTAATCCACTCATTCGGATTTTCCACAGTTTATTAAATTAAAGCCATTACAATCGTTTTCAAATAAAAAAAATCTTACGCTTAAAAGATTTTTTGAAACGTTTTTATTTAATGCAAGTAATGACGATGTATTTGAAAAAAATCATACGCTTTTATTTATTTTCGCGTTATGACGATAATAATTATGATTTCTTTTCATATTTCGTATTTTTCAGGGCGTCCTAATTGAGCAAAAATGTCAATTGAATTAACAATTAACAATTAACGAAATATTTTTTTATTAATTC
>JAQIWN010004076.1:0-11802 GCA_034699025.1 Entomobrya cf. arborea Gr-Col-00668
GCAAAAAAGTTCGCACTGATCGGGAATCGAATCCGCACCCTCCGAATTACAATCCGACTCCTTCACCATTCCACCATTTGTACACATATAGGTACGCCGTAGCAAATAGCTAGCAGTCTCTAAAAAAAACCACGCATATGCTGAGTCCACTTAGTATTACATATTGATGCTTTACTAAAAAAAAGTGCGCACAAATATATTAATATGATCAAGGCTTTTGTATGTATGATTTGGCAGTTTGTCGATTTATATTGAGATCAAGTGACCCCGAGAAGGTGACCTTTTTGTAGGTAAAATTAGTTGTTAAGTTATGCATACTATCCGCCTATTTGACTATAAGAACCACTTCAATGTTTGAACTGCTAATGTGATGACATTGTATGCTTGAACATGTCAAAATTGAGAAGATTAATGATAATGAAAATGAATTTACTCGTGTCATTTGATGACTTTGCTTTCATCATCATCTTAATCATACAGACAGTTTACAAAATAGATGTTCCAAATAGTTCCAAACTTTATGATATACTCATGTAACGGTTATGCTTGTACCGTTGTACCCTTGTAAAAAAAATAATTACGATTAGGTAGAAAAACTAGAGCATTTTTATGATTGCCGCACATATACCAAAAGGACAAACTGTTTTCAAAAAAAAATTAAAAGGAAATGAACGGTTTTCTTTTCAAAATATTTTTTTTGGTTACGTCATTCTTTGAAATGAAAAAAGGTTCTCTTTCAGTTTGAGCTTTGTTTATTCTTGACTGGTTAAAGCTCTTTCTGGCTTCTGGGTATCAATACAGTTATACTGATAGCTTTAGTTTAGGTTGGCTTCTTTCATCTTCATATATAAAATACATGTTTACTTTTTGTATCCATGTTATGTAATGTAATGAAACGAGAAGAAAGAGAAAATGTATAAATATAAGTGGCCTGGTTGGCCCTGGCCTGCTCTCCTCGTTTTATTTTTTGTCTTCTGGATCTGGACCGATTCGATTTTCATTTTGTGTGCGTACATAGAAATTTTTCTCTTTTTTTGAGTGTTGAAGGTCATTGGACAGATGGGTCGTGTGTATTGAGGATTGGTTTTGGATTGGAAATTGAGATGAACCAGAAGCCTACATAAAAAAAAGGATCTTTTTAGAGCTATTTATAAATTTATAGCTGGTTATGTTATGTTTACGAACACAATTAGTGGCAAACTGTTAAATGCCTTTATTATTACAATAAACATAACGGAAGATAAAAATATAAAGAAAGGCATTGAGAAAAATAAGGGTCATATGATGATAAAGGAGAGAGAGATGGAGATGAAAATGGTGCCCTTTGAAGTACAATCGTTATGATTATATTCCAAGTTTTAAGGGGGAAAGTCCTTGAAACATCTTTTTAGCCTACATCTGTCTTGTCCCTTCTTGGCTTGTTGAAAACAGTAAAAAAGTCTGTGTTTGCTTCTTTACTTTGGCTTGTTATACAGTAAATGAAGAGCAAGAGATGATTATGTTGAAAGGAAGGATGTATACAAGGTCACAAGGGCGGATTTAAAAAAAAAAGAAGAGAAAAATGGATTGCTTGCATGTAATGTAATTTGTGTTGTAGTTATTAAGAAAAAATATATTCTCTTGAAACAAGAGGGACTTCCAATGTGATACTTCTTTGATTCCCTTTTTACACTTTTTAGAGAGAAAATTGGCGGTTGTTCTTCTCAGAAAACAAGAAGGACAAGGGTATGCACGAGGTAGCTTTTGAAGTGAATTTTAAGTCCCCCAGCCAAGCAAAACAGTAATCCAGTTTATTTTAGTGGGATATTCGTCGTTATTTAGTGAAAAAAATATGATTACATCAGTGAAGGTCACCTGGTATGGTAGAGAAAACAAGATAAACGAGTGATTATAGTAAAGACAATGATGATCATGATAAAGATGATTATGGCACGTTTTATTAGGTATCCAATTTGTTACATTTCCTGTGCTAGTCATTTTTTTCCACCGGATGGATGGATAATATTCTAAAGCTGCAAATAGGGCATGTGTGGAGATAGAAGGGGACTGGGATTCTTTTGATTACAGTAGAAATT
The DNA here is from genome assembly GCA_034699025.1 of Entomobrya cf. arborea Gr-Col-00668. Taxonomy (NCBI): domain Eukaryota; kingdom Metazoa; phylum Arthropoda; class Collembola; order Entomobryomorpha; family Entomobryidae; genus Entomobrya; species Entomobrya cf. arborea Gr-Col-00668. The sequence goes on from JAQIWN010004076.1 coordinate 2,076, forward strand.
TTCAATTGGGGAATAGGAGAATGGAATATAAAAAAATACTTGTATTTGGTGTGTGGTATGTGTATTTGTGTGTTGTGTACTTACTCTGATTACTTTGAGAAGAACCGTGGAGAAGAGTGAGGTGAGCAGTGAACACCTGGTGACAATTTTTTTTATTCCGAAAAAAGGCCAAGGCCTTCTTAATAGCTAGAAGGAATAGAAGTTGAATATGTAATAAAAAATTTCTCATTTTTTGCTTCTTGCATCTTGAGACGATACGACGTGCATTGTGTTATGTTTTGGCGGTGCCTGAATGGCATTGGCATTTGCATCAGGGTTAGAAATGATCTTGTGTATGTCTTTATGCGTAAAATCATCTTTGCAAACGAAAAGGTGTTCATTTGAAAAGCTCCAAAGAAAGCGAATAAGAGGAGATGAGAAAAACGCAACGGGAACAACACAGCAAAATAATTTCCCTTTTTTTATGTGTCTCAAAATCAGTCTGAAGGAGAGATGAAATTCCCAGTTGTACTGTGTCGCTTCTTTGAAAGTCCATAAGTCTATATTATGGTGTTGTGTTACTGTAAAGTTTCTTTTGAGGTCATCATTCCTTCATCCATCCACCAAAGACACACAAAAACAGAAGCCCCTTTTCTCAATGAATTACGTTTGTACGTGTTGTTTAGTTTAAAGCTTTCTTGTTTTCTTGTTCCGCTTTATCAATAAAAACGAAACGACGACGGCTGTCGAATAAGCGTTGTAGGTACATGTTCTATATGTAGGTCAAGAAAAAAACTCTTCTCACTTTTCGTTTTCATTTGCTCAGCTTGCTTTCGTTTTTTTCCAGTAGTAAGTTAACTGTGCAGTCAGTAGACAGGATGGTGATGAGACGGTCTCCTCGGATTGCCAGCTCGTTTTAAACTTTTTATTCCTCCTGTTTTTCATTCTTATGCTGACATGTTTGGTGAAGGAAGCCAAGGTAGACAACCTTTTTTTTCCCCGATTGATGATCCGAATACCTAAAAATTCTCCTTTTTTGACTCCTACTTGAGAAGAATTACCTTTAATTTCTTTTCAGTTAGTTCTGGAAGAGAGGATGTATCATTATAAAAGATACAATTTTTATGTTGGATAGTAGGAGGTTTTAAATTAAAAATTTATAATGCAGCCTGACGGACCACTTCCGTTTTTTATCTAGAGTAGATGTGGTTATTTTGTACTTTTAGGCACTTAAAAAAATAAGTGGGTTATGTATGTTCCAGTTCCAACGAAAAATGGGACGAAGTAAGTTTATTGTATATACAAACACATGAAAATACGGATTATGTCATGCATAAAAAGTTTCATTTGTTTCGTACCGTACGAAGCTTGTTATTCCAGATTTTACCATATACAAATAGCTATATGTTAGCGTGTGTATAGTGTGGAAGGGAACAATAGGTAATTGTTCCAGATGGACGGATGTCCCTAGAACACCAGTCAAAAGTCCCAGATGTGCGTTGGCGTTTTGTAACAGCAATGGTAGTGGTAGAGCTTCAGAGAATTCCGAAATCTGATTCATTTTATAACACGGTTGTTTTTGTTCTGGTTTTTTTGTTCGCGGTGATATTACATGATGATGATGATGATAATCTAGAGAGAGCATTAGTATTTTTTAGGTACACGGGACACGGGAGTAGTAGCATGAATGACGCTAACGTTGTGTGCTATACGCCCCCGCATCAATGCGATCAACGTGCATCAATGCGTGCTTTTGCCATTTTGTTATTGGCTTCATAAGGTGTAAGGTTTTTTGTTAGATGGATGATTGTAAGCTGATGTAGGAGTTTTTCTGCTTTGACTTTGCCACTTGGCTTGCACAGAAAGGCTAAGGCATTGATTTGTGGGCTCATAATAATATGACATGCCATGGCATGAAGCAACAAGGCAAAGGATTTTGTGCTACTACTATAAATACTACTTGTAAAGAAGTGAAGGAAAGGAAGAGGATGTGGATGTGCCTTGGCCTGACTTTGGTCTTTTTCTTGGTCGACTTGTGTTATTGCTTATGAATAATAAGATACGATGATACGTCAAGTCGAGGTATTCGCTTCATTCCATCACCCATCACTACTTCAACTCTTTTCTTATCTCTTCACCTCTTTCGCTGATGAATTGAGGATATATAGCAAATACAATAGCTTATTATGTCCATAACACACAACAGAAGTGAAGTAAAGGATACATTGGTGGGTCCTTGTCATCTTTTTTTTAACAACGTGTCATGTTGTTACTTATACTACTTAACTGAACAGAACAGAGTATTATTTAATTTTGGCTGCCGTTCAGTTCAGTGTTCATTGATTTGATCATCATCACATCACCATGATGAGCTGATGTGATGATGATGATGACACTGAGGATGGCAGGGGCAGGCAGAGCAACAGAGGACAGAGACGATAAACGACGACGGACGAACAAACGTCAACAAAGCAAGATCAAGTGAAACAGTGTGCTTTACAGTGTTTAGTTTAAAGCACTGTGGCTCATGGCAAATAGCATGGTATGTGGAGATGATGGTCATGATGACAGTATAAACGACACAAACCACACAGACTACCACGCGTCCTAGACAGACGGGAGGACGGAGGTCGTAATTAATAGCATGTGCATATAATATTCATTGTGTTTATTTTGTAACATTGTCAATTTTTTTACTGCTATGTGTACAAAATGTACCTACACCCAAAAAAAAATTACATGTGTAAAAATGTCAGCGAGTAAGAAAATACTCTCTTGTAAATAAGTACAAGAGTTTGGTGAAGAAAAGTCAAGTGAACTCCTTGGTAAACCGGATGATGTGATCATGATGATGGGTTCATTTCAAGGAATTTAGATTTTAGACACGAAATAAAACGGAAGGGATATTTATCATTTTGGGTTTTAGAGCCGCTAGGAAACATGGCTAATAGCTTGTTTGTTTTTGTGAGAAAATCCGTGTTTAACCCTTTTTCAGAAAAAAAGGAAGGAATTTGGTGGAATGTTTTTACGCAGCAGTGCAGTAGCAGAAGATGATAATAATAAAGTTTTTTTTGGATGTGGTGCATATGGTATTGATGTACAAGGCAAGGCGGAATATAGTTACGTCACGTCACAAGAGCAAACAAGGTTTTATATGTCACCTTTGCGCCAAAAAAGAAGTCAGTCAGTTAGTTAGATAGATAGATCTGTATAGCTTTGCATATTGCATTTAATTTTAACAAAGTTGAAAATGTGGCATTCATAATTTTCTTTGTCTCTCTGCCCTCTTGTGTCTCTGTGTATCCTGCCTTTTACCTTGCATTCCACTTTGCTATCAAACACATCACTTGAAGAACATGCATAATTGCTTACATTTAGTTCTCTTTTTTTCCACGAAGGATTACTTGAGTTATTGGTCTGATGATAGAAAATTGAATGCGAAAAATGCATGACACATGACATACGTTTGAATGTAGACCATTGCAAAAATAACGTCCAAGATTATTCATCGAAAAAATGAAGAAGACAAGGCGAAATGATGATCATTCATAATTTATCATGGTCTTTGACCAAAAATAAAAAAAATTGTTGGTAGTTTAGTCTTTTTGTAGAAAGTGGAGCATGGACGATGGACCAACTAAAAGGAAGAAAATGGACATGCACTTTTGCAGACATTGGTCTGCCTGTGCCATCGCCTGCACACGTAGCACTAACACTTAAATAAGTTGTACAATTGAAAGGGTTAAAAAAATTGAGTTTAAAATTTCAAGGAAGTCGTCGTGCGTCTGTGTGTGGAAGGGAAATGGAATACTTTCTAAATTTGAAGATGAAACTTCTTTCTTTTTAAGCCCACATTCCACAAAGGAATAAAACAAAAGTTTTCAGCATCCTTTCCATTTTTGCAAAACCCCCCAAAAAAATCGCATTTTATTTTGCATCTCATCTCATACTCATCTTCATAATCTGCTTTGCTAATAGCTGCAATGGTCTGCCTACTTTTTTTGTCTGCTTGCATTCAACTCTACTCCTCCTCATCTTGCAATAATTTTGTACACATGTTTTCACGCTTGTTTTAGTACGGTGGTTTGGTTAATAAAGATGAGTCATGAAAATGAAGAAGGATGATGGTGATAAGAACTAAAAAAAACACGAGAATGTGCATATAACTTTATGAAAAATATGGATGTATGCCGGAATGTCTTGCCTTTTTCTTTTTTGGTGAAGGAAAAAGTTTTAACCTAATTAGCATAATGAATGGTGAATGAATACAAAAAGTGGTTTTATTTTCGCAGCATAGCGAATTTTAAAATGAGCATCATGACAAGACAAGCCATGAAGAAAAGTAGCAGCAGCCGAAATGAAAACATTAAATATCTAGGTTAAATAACAAAAATAGCTTGAAAGACTGACTTGGACTTCCTTCCAAAAACTAAAATACTAATGACGACGATGACGACGACGACGCCTCTACATAAGACGTTAAAAGTGGTACAGAGTATATACCCATTCGTCAACACTGTTGCATTATTACGTGCGTATTGTACACAATAATCAATAACTTTACCACTTTTTTTAACGGTACATTTTTTTCAAAACAAGGAAGACATACACAATGGAATGGTGGTAATGTCATATTGCAAGGCGAAAATAGAAGCTAATTAGTTTTTTGTGTCAAAGGAAAACGAAAGTTATTGACATATTATCATTATTATTCTCTGTTTACATATTTTTATTGTAATATTTGCATTCGCTCAGCAGTACAGATGAAAAGGGAAGATGAACAATGATTTGTAGTGTGGTATTAGCCAAAGTGCTGATGCGATGCGATGATGATCATACAAAACATGGTTAAAGCGAGATTTAACCAACATTTTTTTTATTACATGCATGGTTTAGTTCATCTTCGTGTTTTGCATTTTGTACTATCATTATCTTCATTATCATTCTGTACTGTAGTTTAGTGTGTTTGCATTGTTGAAAGGAATAGTGTTAAAAAATACTAGTTTTAGTGGTGCTCTTAAGTCTTGGGTTTTTGGCGTGTATGCTTAAAATTGATGATCTAGCGATGCTGATGATGATGATGGTCCTCGTTGCCTTGCTAGGTCAACTTTTCCTTTTCATTTTTGTAAGGTAACCAAAACAAAAGGAGAGAGAGAGAGAGACGAGAGGAACATAACAGCTCAAAGCACAATAGGAGCGATTTCACATTTCACCTTCTTAAAAAAATGCTTTGACTACTTTACTTTAACGTGTCCTCGTCAATAAGGATATTGCTTTTGATGCAATTGAGATGCTACTACAACTTACAATACAATAATTGACCTAAACTTGCCAAATTTGCCATGAAGAAAAATGTGAAGGCATTTTTTAAAAAGTTGAGCAAAGGATTTCACTCATTTTCTTTTTAAAAAGCAGGCATACATACAAAAATAGAAATAGATTATTAATTTTAATGACTTGACAGTTTCAAAATTGGTCAAGATATTTTAGTCAGTTATGCTTGCTTAATTTAAATATTAATTTTAATCATCATTTAACATCACAATTAAGTAATAAGGTCAATTCAGGTTAAATTTGTGATTAGTGATTAGTCCAAAAATAATCTATTAAATGGGAGGCGGATTTTGATGATTGTCGATTTGGTTGGTGGCCGCCACAGCCATGCTATAGCGGCACTGGCACAGCGGTGACGGTGACGTTACTTGTTGATTGACATCAGTGACACCATCATGGTTGATCTGATCACGGTTGCTGGTGTGCTTGTGCTTTCGCAATGAAAGGCTATTGAGTGTAATTTTTTGAGGTCTTTTGTCATCATTCTTATTTAGTTAAATTAAGGTCTAATTCTCATCATCATATTCGTGAATAACTTTGTTTTGTGTAATAAAATCCAATGCAATGCAATGGCCCAAGCCTTGAGAGAGACTTGAGCAGAGGTTAGTTGGCTCATTGAAATTTTCAGTTGACATTCAATTGTTATACAAATAGATATAAAAAATAAATTGATTAAAAAAATATCTGATAATTTTAGCATGCAATGTATGTGCTTTAAGTATGTCATTTGCAACTTTTATGTTTTAAATATTGGGCAATCGGCTATTAATTTTTATTTAGTTTTTGAAATCAGTTTAATCTTCGTTTGCAAAAAAAGCACCTTTTTTGTTTGCTACACTTTTTAATTTTGTTCCCACAGAGCACTGAGCAGATAATCAGACGGTAGATGAGAAGGCGGAGGAGGAATTACTTGGCTTTGTGCAAGAGCTGTTGTTGACCTATAACGCAAATTTAAGTGAAGCGTGAAAATAGGACACCACGTACTCCACCATACCAGAGTGAACAAAGTGAAGCAACTCTTCTGGCGTAAAAATATATTCAAGAAAATGAAATACAATTTTTATTGTCCCACAGACAAAATTTTCTGCTATTGTGTCAACGTCAACATTTTGTTTAGCAGTGCAGTGGTGATGGTTGCTCAAAACTAAGGTAAGTGAAAATGATTAGCAAATTAAATTATTTACTGCAATTTGCAATATTATTCGATACATTATGCAGTTTTTTTCTGTACAATGTGTGGGGTCACCATATGTCGCGATTGCAGAGATATTCCAATTGCATTGCACTGCACAACTGTAGGTTGTTGACATATTTTTTTGTGAGAACATCTTATTTATTGCGTATACATTTTTTTATTAGTATTTTAAATAGGTTGAAGATGCGTGCGCTTGTACTCTTTTACAAGAAAAAAAAATTGCATCAGAATTAATAGTCAGAGAAGAAGGTGAGGACTGAGGAGGAGGATAACATGAAAAAAAGGTGTTGTAGGAGTAGTAAATTGTAGTGCGCACACACACGATCGACACACGACATTTAACTAAAGACATTGTAATTTTTTTTATTCCTCTGCTTTGACATGATTAACAGTTTAATTTCGTTTGTGGCATTGGCTTAAATAAAAATAATCTCAGATTATTTTGATTGCAGAATAAAAAAAAAGATAATAGGATAAAAATGTAGGTTTTTTCTCACGACAGAGCTATCTATCTGTATGCTTGTGTGCGTACGACACAACAATAGACATTGGCAATGCAAATAATATGCAATTTCTTTGTTGCAATTTTTGTTGATAAAAAAGGTATGAGGTATTAGCAAAGGAGAGTGAGTGTTTTAACATTCATGGGAATTTTCTAATTTGTGCCACTTTTTTATTTAACTAAACGCTAAGTCGAGCGAGTGAGGAAACACATGTAAAATAAATATATTCACTGTTTCACTTTTCATAGACAAGATTGTTGAGTATGTTAAGTTAAAGGAGAGATATAATGGGATGATGATGATCTGATCTGGTTAAAAAGGAAAAGGATGTGATGTGTTGTGTGTGTGCACACAAGTGTAGAACATGAGTAATATAGCCATATTTATATACCATATATGAATGAGTGCATGGCTTGGTTGCATTATTTATCTCAGAAAAGAGTATGAACATTATTACGATAATAAAGTTAAATGGGACATGATGATGTGATGTTGATGTGTCTAGTTCAAAAAATTATCTTGTCCATAAACATATAAAACGCGTGCTATATATTTTTCTGATAAAAAAATTATGTTTGTAATATTAATATATTTAAATGCATTTAAAATGGTTTAACCTAGTAATATATATTTTACTTATAAAAATATACGCTGTAATATATACAGAAATACAGAGGATTAAAAAAAAATGAAAAGTAAGTCAGGATGATAATAATGCAGTCTTGTTGAGAAACTGCTGCTGCACTTCACTCTTGAGAGAAGATAGGGATCTCGATAAACGGTGTTTCATTTTCATCGTGAAATTAAAATTGCATTTTATGTGCAATTTACTCAAACTGGCGTGGTTGCAAGTGGGAATAATTTTGTAGTTTTAACTGAATGATATCGAGAGTAAAATTGAAATTTTCTCAAAATTAAGTAGTTCTTATCTTTACCATATTTTGCAAAACGTTGCAAGATAATTAGTCAATTACAATGGATATTATTTATGAAATTGTGTGAGAAAATTAAATGTTTTTACTTTTGTTTAAAAACATAATTTTTCGCACTTGAAATCTATATTTTTTTTAGAACAGAAGATTGACTATCAATAAAATATTGGTAAATGATCAATAAATATTTAATCATGTTGCTTGACTAATTCCTCTCGTTAATTAGTCAACTTTAGAAAAACTTTCCTTCATATTTATTTTTTGTTTTGATAAACTGAAAGTGTGTTTATGAACGGTGATAACTAGAACGCGTTAATAAATCTTGGTGATGTCTTAAAATTGCTTTATTGCAATACCGACAGTTGGTGAACCAGACCGTGTAAATGGTAACACACAACACACATAATTGAGAAATCTATATATTATTTTATGAATGGACACATTGGTGCTCGCTCGCTTTGTGCGTCCATCCTCTGCAATGCAAATGCAACCATCAACAAAACTGACTAAAATCATGTCATGCCTGTCAACTCCACTCCACCATTCATCATCTTTCATTTTCATACATTCATTTTTTTTTAATTTCGTTATTTAAAACTCTACACTGCATTGTTTAATAAAAAGCTTCCTCCTTTTTATTATGGTCTGGTCTGAGAGTACAGCACACTTTTTCTCTCTCTTACTCACACTCACTCACTTTTAAAGGTATAACCTTAATGAACACCTGTAACCATAAAATAATATGAATGTTTAACTAAATCTGATTTCAATCTTGGTAGAAAGTGAAATTAATGAGGGTATGAACTCCTTTCTCATTTTTTCCCCTTTTCCTTTGTAGATTTTCAAGTTAAAAAAAAGTAAGAAAAAAGTATGTGGGCACGCGTGTGCTTCTTTCTTTCTCAATAAAACCACGTTGTTGTACTGCTGTCTAGTGAGTTGTTGAACAAAAAGAAGTTATTAGCGAAACAAGATACGATGTGAATGATGATTAAGTGAAGTTGGGCATGAAAAAAAAACGTCAGCTTCATAAAACGACCATACCAGGTCGCTTAGTAGTAGTCAAGATTCAAGACGGCCTTTGCACTGGTATGTCTGCCTTTTGCCTTGCAGCAGTAGTAGCGCTTGCGCTTCTTTAACTTTCAAGTCTTTACGAGACGGCACATGTTTTACGATACGAGTGTATCTTTTTTTGACATGACCAGTTTTCATGTTAATTGACAAGTTGAATGAAAGAAAGACAAGAGAAGAGGAGGCACGGCTGGCTGTAACACGTACGCTGGCAATCAACAGCATCTTCATCATCGTCAAAAATGGTGTACTAATTGATGATGCCACCAGAAAGTCTAGTGGTCTTTTTTGCATGATAGCCGGCCACGATGATGATTTGATTTGATTGGGTTTTTGCAAGTGAAATAGAAGAGAGTAATATAGATTGCATGGTTAAATCCGGTGCAGCTCTAGTTACCACAAACATGCCAGACTTGTAGACCCCTTTTTTTGTAGACAAACTCAATAAAATGTTTTTTTTCCACCGCTGAATGCATTTTCATTGCAACGCAAGAATAATTGAAAAAAAAAATGCATTTTTGCAGCGAAGCGCAAGGAAGATAAAATTTCATTCACCAAAAAAATAAGGAACAATTTTTTTATTGAAAGATTGAGATTGAGAACATGATCGATAACGATGATGTTGATGATCATAATGACGTAGACATCGTAATCGTCGACATGGATGACACGCAGAAAAGAATTTCAAAAATATACATCCTTCTTTCATTTTTTTC
>JAQIWN010004077.1:0-11798 GCA_034699025.1 Entomobrya cf. arborea Gr-Col-00668
AAACACATTATTTTTTATTGTTATGACGTATGACGTCAAAAAATTGAGGCGAAGGAAGGCGTTCTTGTGACAAAAAACAACCAGGTCATCATAATAATTTCCCTCGTCTTTTCAACCAACAAAATATTGAAATCTACTGGATTGCATCACAATATCATTGCTTATTTTCCTTTTTTTCTAATCTCATTTCAGTCATTTGTCGACTGTACTACAAAAAGCTATTTTTATGTTACACATCCCAAAATAACCGATGGATAAGTAGTTTAGCATCTACTTAATTATCATGAGCATTAACATTATTTTTAATGCGGCATTCTCGTTAAATCTTTTTGGGGTACATTGAGATAAAACTTATTCTGATCCGATTCCTTCTTTTTGCATTGCAATTCTATTTGACTTGACTTCAGTTTCTTCAGATCATTTTTTTTTCAAGAGAGGTACAGTCACCAAAAATATCTTAAGAACAAAAAGTATACCACCACCACAGAATTTCACTATAGCCAAAAAAAAAAAGCTTTTACAATACTGTCATTGCATAACTTGTCATAGTAAAATGGAAGCTTCCTTAAAGCAGAACAGTACTATAATCAATCATCCTTATTAAATTCTTTCTTCATATTTTCTGTTATCCCAAGAAAGTGATTTTTTCGGTAACCAATCATTACCGTCCACATCACACCCCGCCAACAAGTAGTTTATGTCACAGAGGAAACGTGGATGCTGATGATGATATTGATGATGACTGTAGTGGCGTGACAATTTCTTTGAAAGAACGGAGCATGCGAAATGAAGTGTAAAGTCAATAGCAAGTATATTAACTTGTCATTAAAGTAAAATATGATTGACTAAAGTATACAATACAGTGATAGATAAATGTACTTTACTTTAAGGTATAGTCTTCACCCTTTCAATTTGAAAGCATATTGGGCTTTTTGGCAAAGTATTCTAAATACAGAACAACTACATATTAGTGTAAAATGAAGAACACGTTCATATGACAAGGGGCTTTACTTTACACAGTGCAAAAATATCGGGAATAAAAATTTGCTCAAGTAAAAATTCAATCAGATACTAAAAAAAGCGTAAAGCATTTCTTTGGGCTACTACACTACGTCTTCATGTTATACATAGCTGATTAGTGAATGGAAGGTAGAAAAAAATTTGCACACGACACGCAAATTATACCTACATACCGACGCCAAAGCCAAAGCCAACCCTTTCTTTTAGGAAAGAAGAAGGCAAGCTAAAAAAAAGTAAGAGCCGAAGCCACACCAAGCAAACAGGGTAGGTATACAATTTGTCTTAGGGAAAGTTGGAGACGTGTTCATTTAACTTTTTGGAAATATTTAATTGAATTCTAATTAAATTTTCACGAAAATAATCACAAAAAAGAAAGTAGATTCTTAGAGAATCCAGAGAACTTGCGAGGGAGACTTTTTTAAAACGTTGGTTAGGTGACGAGTGACACGGTCAGGTGAGGCCAACAATTTGTGAAATAATTTTTTCAAACAAGCCACATTACCAATTAGTAAGTCAAAATATTGCAATATTTTAATAAATTAAACTAAAACATCAATGAAGTATAGTAGTTGTGTTGTGACATAATAGATGGTTGTGAAATAACCCACAATTAATTAACTTTTGAAAGAATATTGTAACTACTATATAGTGTGTGTACGTTATTAGTGATCTGAAGATTATTACAGTTAAAAATTAACGGAAAGTTATAACTGGTAAAAAGATTAATCATTTTCACAAAATTTGTTTGATTGTTGTTCCACGTTTTACAGAGCTGCAAGACAATAATGGAGAGCTCTTCAGCAAAAGTGCCAGAGGCAGTAATCAAGGTGGAGGTTGACAGTGAAAGTGAAGAGGAACCATCATCTGTGGTACTATTCAATGGAGGGATACCCTCCCAGACAATTCCGCTGAGTTCGTCGCCGGCATCTTCACAGTCTTCTTCTGAAGAAGGAGAAGCACCTCTTATCAAAGTAAAAAGACTTGAAGCTGAACTTGCTTCAGCGAAAGTAACTATTCAGGAGAAGGATGAAGAAATTCGTTATCGGTGTCGTCAATTGGGGGAAGCTGTAGAATTGCTTATGGAACTACAAGAAGAACGTGAACAAACTGTCAAATTACTAACATGTTTTATTGAAGAATTGAAGCAGTTGGTGGTAGATGAAAGAGCGAAGACAGTGGAGGCTTTGGAGGACTGTGAAAAAATGAAGAACTCTATGAAGGTTATTTTGGGAGAACATTTCATTGTCATTGAGAAAAAGAAAGGAGGAGAAGCGCCAGGACCAAGCTCCTCATCTCTCAACCAAAGGGTTGATGAGATATCCGGAAACGAGGGAATTCAAAATTTAAGGGAAGTTGTTGCAGCGCAAAATTTGGAGGAGGATGCAGCGCCACCAGAAGCGGAGGAAACTATTGTGGTGCCACCACCGCCTCCAACAAATGAAGAACCGAGTATCCCAGTCGGCAATGAGAATAACGGTGGAAACGCTGTCGAAAATGGGGAAATCCCTGAAACATCTGCTGAGTAAGTTTACTACTGCTTATATCATAAATATAATTTAATTATTGTCTAAACCTGTTGAAAATTAGTGAAAAATCATATTTTCTCTGCGTTCTCTTCCTTTGTGTTTTGCAGTAATGTTCCAGTTGATGGTAACGGTGAAGGTGAAGGGACAGCAGCTTTGCTTTCACCACAGCATGATCCCAGTCTTCCACTCTTGATGGATATTAAGTATGAATTACCAGTTGTGGAAGAGGTGGAATTTGAATCTGAAGAACCAGAAGGTGAAGTCAATGAAGGTGAAGACACTGAGGAGCAAGCACCTGAAGAACCAGAATTCAACGAAGATGGAGACATGGAGGAGCAAGCACCTGAGGAGCCGCCTATGCCCAAATTATCCCGAAGGAACAATGTGTCCCATGGCTATGACGTAAGTAACCAACAACTTGGTTTAAATGCCTGCATTTGTGGAAAGCAGTTCGAGACCAAGGAGAATCTAAAAGCTCATTTGGGCTATTATCGAAAGGATCGCACCCACCTTTGTCCAATTTGTAACAAAAGGTTCCCTTTTATGAGCTATTTGAATCGCCATATGGAGCGATCTCATAAAATTGGAGTAAACAATGTGGCAAAAGCCATTCGGTAAGTTGCTCCACATTTTCTCCAAAAATAATAGAAATTTAAATTATGTAACATTCATACATGCATTTCTTAATCTATCTAAAAAATTAAATAATGTTGATTTTTATTAATTTGTTTTTTTAACAGCAAAACCAAAAGGGGCAGAAAAGTGGCTGCACCAAAAACCCAAACCCGCGAGCAGGGAAATGCTCTACATGAACAAGCTTCATCCATTTTGTCGGATAAGTACACTTACATGTGTAAGTGTGGGAATAAGTATTCCCGGAAAGCCATTCTTATCAAGCACATCTTTCAGAACACCAAATAGCTTTTTGGTATACATGCAGTGCAGATGCATACAGATTTTATACCAAAATATCATCGCTGTTATTGTTGTGGCCGTGTCTAAAAAAATATTTTTCGACATGCAAACATAATGTAATCTAGATCTAATGTCTTATCTTTAAAGTTATAGACCAAACCAAAGTAGTATGGATATGGGAACTACTAAATAGTTTAAATTTAATTGTAAGATATTTGCATCTTCATCTAAAAATATTATTCACATTCAAAGCATTGTTAAGTTTTTCACGCTCTAAGATAATATGTATTCCATTTAAAAAAGTTAATTAGTCTTGCATCTTTAATTAAAAGTAAAATATTTTTTAGTAAAGTAAGTTTGGGGAAGAAAGAGATGATGAGTATGGTGAAAGTGGTACATCTTTTTAAAAATATGCACAGATTATTGTGTGTACTTGCATGGAATATGGAGTAGCAGCTAGATTGTAAGTTTTCATTCATCATTAAAATATCTAATTGTTCTATCGTAATATAAAATATATTAGTTTAATAATATTCTACTGTAGTTTGATGTTGTAGAATTTTTAAAAGTGTTTAGACATTTTGTTAGGTTTATTTGAGCATGTTTGAATTTCTTTCATTTATGCATGGCATTGTTCTTGGTATAGTTGATTGGAAGTTTATGAAAGCTCATACTTTGAAAAGTATAGTGAAATCTGTATAACATTAAAATAAAATAAGTTGAAGTTTTAGACAATAAATAAAATTAATTTACAATTAAGTTACAAACTTGTGTCATGTCTGACATCTTAATTGATAAAACTTATGAAATGAATTTCAAGTGTTTTGCAATAAATAAGTTTGAAAAATTTGTATATAACATGCCTATGCACTATAATAAAAAGTTTCTTCAATTTTAATCATTCCATTTATCTGGTCATCTGTACAATGTCATATTTTTTAAACTTTCTTTACACTTTGGAGTATCATGAGATAAAAGGCAGTCAGTCCTAATACTATACTGCTTGTATAGCTTCATATCAAACATCTTTTACAGAAGAGACACCATCACAAAAAAAAATTATAACGACGAACAAATAGAAATCTTTTCAAATTGAAATATTATAAATATAGATGGAAAAAGTGGAAAGTAGCTTTCACATCTCGTTCTCTCACAAACAAGACACTTTAAATTAAAGAACGTCTATATATAATTTTGGGAAAAGATCTACTCTTCCATAATTTTGTTTACTTCATTTCAAAAGTGCTTTATTGTAAATTACAATTCTTCCTAAACAATCTACTCCAATCTTCTCGACGACAAATTTTAATGAAAAAGCAAACTAATTTCTCAAAAACATTGAAAATTGGAATTCTGTCAATAAATCTGAAGCACAGGCAGGAAAAAAGAACTTTTACAAATGAATCAACTCTATAATTTTTCCTTCATATGCCACACTACACCAACTACACAATTTCCTTTCAACTGTCAACTGTAATCATTCGTCTTCCCCTACCAATTTTTTTCCTTATAACGAGTAGTTTATTTCAAAGAACAAACATTGAACATACCTACATTACACTGATAATGTTGGTACAATAAATCATATAGCCATTGCTCTGGAGAAATGAGCTTGTATATTAAATAGTCTAGAGAAATGTGTAATCTTCCCTTCTTTTCACATGACAGTACACAGGAAAAATGAGAGATAAAACCAACAACCAACGCAAACGGATATGAGCTTCCTGGTTACCAACTTGTTTTCACGTTTTGAAAACACACAAAGTGAAAACCTATATGAGTCCAGGGGTGAAAGCTGAATACCTTCAATACTTTTTAGATCATCTAGTCTAGAGAGAGAGATGATGATGTTTCCAGATTTATAAGAGGTTGACATAAAGATGTACATGCTGTTTGGATCAGATCAGTGAGAGTCTGACAGGCAGACGAGATGGATACACAGATATTTTAGAGTGAAGTTCACTGGGCTGTAATATAATGTGTTGTGTTGTAGACGTTTTTAAAGGATTTTTTTAGTGAAGCAACCAAGCAAAAAGATTTTGTGAAAGAAAGCCATCCACAGTTTTGCGTTTATTTAACCCTTTGACTTTCACTGTAAAATATAACCATGGAGACTTGTGCTGTAAATGTGCCCGAGGCTATTCGAGAGGAGGTGGTTGGTTGTGAAGAGGAATCAGTTGCAGTGACATGTTTAAATGAAGGGAAGGGAGATAGTGTGACATTGTTGGAAAAGGCAACGCCATCACAAACTATTTCGATGAGTTGTTTGACAATGACAACAGAAATGCCATGTACTTCAGCGGCAGCGTCAGCTTCTTGGGAAATTGAAAGACTAAAGGGGCAACTTGCTGAGATACAGGGAAGGAATGAGGAGAAGGATGTGCAAATTAAAGAGCAAAATGAAAAGTTGGATGAAGCTGCGTACTTGATTTATGTGCAACAGATGAAATTGGATAAAAACTTTGTGCAGGCAGTTGAAAAAGAAGTGAAGTATAAAAGTAGAGATGGGAAGGCTCCAAATTTGAAGGAAGTACTGAAATTATTGTCGGAGGAAAGGCAAAGGAGATTGAAGGCTGAGGAGAAAGTTGATAAGTTGAAGGGCTCACTAAAAATAGTGAATGGAGAACTTATGCAGCTTATTAAAGAACTTAAAGAAGATTTGGGTTTGATGGAAGGAAAAGAAAAGAACAATGGGTCATCTTCAAAAGATAAGCTTGATCAGTTATCAAAATCTGTAAATGACAAGCTTGTTAAGAAGGAGGAAGAACAAATTGAATTGAAAAGGCAGGTTAAGCAGATGAATCAGTTTTTGGAGAATTTATTGGAAAATATTAACTCGCAGAAGTTGATGGCGCCACCTGCAAAAGTTATTGCAAATCCAAAAACTCTTGTGGACCAGAAGAATCTTTCCAAACCACTAATTAAAGTGGGGAAACTTGAGAAATCTAAGCTACCTCCAAAGAAAAGGGTATATAAAAATGGTGAAGATGCGCAACCTGCAAATATACCTTGCAAATTTGCACGTGCACAGTAAGCAAATAAGATAAATAATTTAATTTTAAAATTACTTTCAAAAGCTTGCTTTAAAAAATGTTCCCTTCGCCAAAGGGCTCCTTTGGAAATTCCGGTTATCACCCTTGACCACGATGAAGATGATGTTTCAGGTGCACCTGCATCACTTCCGGTTTTACCACTACCACAACCACAGCCTTTCCCCACTGTAACACCAGCAGAAGCACAACTCATAAAAAAGGAAGGCTCTTTGGGAGTACCATCACCATCATCCTCCAAGCAAGTCACAAAGGAAAAGTTATCCCATCAATATTTCACCAAAATCCCAGAGCGTAATCTATTTTATTGCATTTGTGGAAAGAAATGCCATAGTATAAAAGGTTTACAAGCTCACGTTTACTCCAACAACATAGTATCCGTTTTTAACAAGAATAGAAAGAGCTTTAAACAAATCGCAGGATCAATTGTTAAAAAACCTCAGAAATTCATCAACAAAAAAATTCGACATTATCAAATTTCATCCAGCTCAATGAACAAGTACACCTGTGCTTGTGGAAATAGTTATGCAAGGGAACTGGGTTTTCTTAAACATATTGCAAATTTCTAAGAATAAAAATCTTACGTCTAAATATACCTATTAATAATTAAATCTATTTTAAAAGTTAATTTTTGTTTGATTTATTTTTATAATTTCTATAAATTGATAGCATACAAATTTGGTCATTTTTAATGTACAAATTAGCATGCCAATTAAATATATTTAAATATTAGTAATTTTTTTACTCCATTTCCTTCATAATTTTCAAACTTGAAACTATTCCTTCTGTGTTTTATATTGTGATTCAATATCTTCAACTCTTCCCTGTAACTCGACAAACTTTTGCGAAAGATTTTTCTGTTCATGTTCCAACTTATTAACCTTAGCCGCTAAACTTACCCTTTCCTCTTCCAATCTTTTCACCTTCTTGATTACCTCATGCTCTTGTTTGTTCAACTGAATTACTACACTTTCCAACGTATGATTTTTCTTTTGATGACTGCAACTTATATTGTAATATTCAGCATTAGGATCAGGTCCGATGGATACAACTTTATGAATGGTATTTGTAGAGGTATCATTTTGTACAAGAAAGTACATGTCCCTTGAGCCACCCTCCCGCCATCCCCAATGACCCGCAGGGATATGTCTAGGCTTCAATTTCTTTTCGGAACAGTTTGGCTCAAAGTAGGCGAGTAAATCGTTTCCATAGTTGTTTACAGACCATTTTGACATGTTTTGGATGTAAGATGGTATATTTATACATTTACAGACATGCTTGTAACTTTCTAGAACATCCGGAATCTCTGTTGGTTTATCAAGTTCGTAATGTTTGGTGATGTCAATGTCGAGCTGGTGTCCCCCTATTTTATCATTACAGGTGTGGAATGATTTTACAGGATAGCTCCAATTAAAGCTAAAAATATAATTAAAATAGATGGTCAATTTATTATAAAGGTTATTTAAAAACTAGTTCATAAGATTCAATTGTCAATCCGTTAATTGCAATTAAATCATTAAATGTACTTTGTAAGATATGTAAATACCCACCTGTTTTCAAGGTTATATTTTCTACTTTCTGATTGACAGTTGGGGAAATAGTAGACCATTAGACAGGTGTCAGTTTTAATGGAATGGATCCAGACATCTTTCTTGTCGTCGGGTACATTGTTACAGGTTGCTGTAGAGTTGCTCTCGTAATTCAGACCTGTTCAATATACGTATTTTGATTAATTTTAAAGTGTTAATTAAAATAAATTTGTGACAAGGTTGATTTAATCTCGTAATTGGCTTACCTGTGAAGTTTCTATTTTTGAAGAACTCAATATGAACGCATTTAACGTTAGTAAAGAAGAAATAGTAGATAATAATGCAAAATATAAATATCTGTTTCGCCATTTAAAAAAGAGTAAAATATGTGTAATTGTTAGCCAGAGGAAAGGAAATAGGATTTGGATTTGATATACTATTTTGAGATTAAGTAAATTAGTTGTAAATCGAATGTGAAATGAACGCTGCGAAGAAAGGTGACCTCATTTTCCAAGAAAAAATATACTTATAAGCCATTTCTTTTGATTCAATGAAAAAAATGTATTCATTTTGTGGCTATTGTTAAATTTTAAGTAAAGTAATCAGAGTAAAATATGTCAAATGAATAAAGTTTCTTTTTTATGGTGTCTTGCTGTTATCAACTAACTGTAATTCCTCTTATTGTAAGGCATGGTGCAGTAGAAGATGTTAAAAATATGATCATGATTGATTATTAATGTTGCCCTCTACCGACTAAAAAATGTATACAAAACAGGTGTAAAAAGCATTTGATCTGGGCTGGGACCTCTACTGTACAAAGTACAACCAGTTAACTCATACACCATTTTAGGCTAATGAAGGATTCCTGGAACGAAAACTCAGTTCAACATAATTAGCTAGTAGTAATTTTTAGACAATGGAACTAAAAAAAATAGAAATGCTGCCCATTTATTTTCAAAAGGTATATAAAGCAGTGCACTAAGCAAGCCACTATACATTCTTTATTTAAATTCAAATTAAGTTAGATAAGTAAAATAAATAGATTTTTTAAGTTTCTCTATGAAATTCTACTGGCACCATGGATGCAAGAGTATTATAAAAATTAAATGATTATAAAAAAGTTAAGTTGTTCGATTCTAAAAAAATGGCACTTGCAGATATTGTATTGACGATATTTTTGTTTTTTTATTATTGAAAGTCTTCACTTCAAACTTTAAAATACATTCACTTTAAAGTAGACTAATTATCCAGTTGTTAGAGTTAACAAGAAAAGTTATCTAATTCTTTGAAAACTTCAAAATATTAATTTTACATTGTAAAAATAAAGTCTCATTCGATAGGGACCGTTTGAACTTTTTCATGTAACTTTCGCATGCGTTATTGAAACAAGCTGAGTTATTGTGTTATCTTATCATCATGCTGCATACCTATCAGAAATGTTAAATAAATTTTTGCCTTTGCCCCACAGAAGTGTTTACCAAGTTTCACAACTTTAACAAATCGCTATGTGCGCCCAAAGGTACCCAGTCCCGATTTCCCATAAGCCGCGTTGAAATTGGGGGTACCATGCCCGAATTCATTTTTTCAAAGTGAATGTTTTGTTGCATAAAGGACCTTAATTAAAGTATAATCATGAATAAAGCTCGACGCAATCATTGCAGTATTTGTAAAAATTGAGGTCGGCCCCTAGATTTAGAGACACCCAAAAATGACCCCCTGTGGGATACATACCCCGTCGTACTCGTATATGCTTTGTCGGAATTTCGCGAAACCTCGTGTAAAGTAGTCGGCATAAGTTAGTCCTCATACATGGTAAATATCAGCTTGTTTCGATAACGCATGCGAAAGTTACATGAAAAAATTCAAACGGGCACTATCAAATGAGACATACTTTATCTATAGCTTGACTGTAAAGTCGTATAACTTTATAAAATACCTAATTTAATTGAATTTCATTAAAATCTGAAGAAAAATCACTTCAATTTGTGATATTTCCCATTTTCCAAAGCTATTTTACATGGTCACATCATATGGTACCCGGGTTGCTAACGTTGCTAATAGGACCATCCAAACGACAAAAATAAACAAAACAAATAAAAATATATTTTTTGAAAAATTTTCATAAAAAATGTTATTCTATTTGTTATTTTCCATTTCAAAATAAATCATCAGTGCCAGTGAAAAAAATAGATAAGTGAAAGACAACGAATACAAACGGGAAGCCACCACCATCTCGATCCCCAACTTGGAGACAAGCAACAATGAGCCATTATGGAGGAATGTCGACATCGACTGGTGCCCCATCCCCAGCCTCTTTTAACTACATGCGTCGTCCAACTCGATCCGCAGAGCAGGACTGGCTGGACACTGTGGTGAAGCCGAAGGCTGCAAAACAAGGGGCTTCAACAGCTGAAGGTCAGCAATCCTTGCCAGTGCCTTGCCATAACCAGGGATATCCCTGCCCCACCACCACCGCCACCATGATCAGTGGGACCATCAATTCAGAAGTGGAGTCCTCCCCTTCTATTATAGCTAATGAGCTGGTACCCATTTGTCCTCGAAATCAGCCCCAACCCCGCGCTGGTGCACAGGAGAGCGCCACCCTTATCCCAGTTATCGTTAAAACACATCAACAGAAAGCCCAGCAGAGGATGGATAAGCTTCAAAGGGAAATGGACTTGATGTGTGGGGTGAAGCCTAAGCCTGACGCGATTTGTGAGAAAGGAGGTGTAGTGGCACCACAGATCCCTGATCTTGACTTTTCTTCGCTGTACCAGAACTGCGCCAAATTTGGGAACATTTATTTGAGCACTGAGGAGAGTGAAAGGGATGAGGTCAAGAGCATAAATGAGGAAGAGGCCGCCAGGGAACGAAAAAAGAAGATGTTCCGGAATGAGATGTACTTTCTTGGAACATTTTTGGTACTTGGGATTTTGTTTGTTTTGGTGACTTACTTGCTGGGGGGTTGGGTGATAAAAGAGGAGTCGGGCCAGCGGTTGAAGGAGGCGAAGATGAGGCGAATGGATGCTGTGACAGTCCGTCAGGAGGGTAATCTGAGCAGTGAGGCGGATGAAGAAAAGGGGAAGATGGATTGGATGAAAGGTGGATTGGGAGGTGAAGCTGATAAGAAGGTTGGGATTGTTAAGGTGGAGTCCTCAACAGCAGCAGCGGTCAAAGGGACCACCGCCAAAGTTCAAGAGAAGAGCATCAAAACTGTCATTAAGATGAAGAAGATGGGTATGGGGGAGATGGAGACTTCCAAAATGAATGGGAATGGGGACAGGGCCAGGGATCAAGGTGATGTTTTGGAGGAGCAAGTAGAAGGTCTGGATTCTAGTTATGAGGTAGTCTATGAGGACGATGAAGAATCCCCTGAGAACTAAGGAAGGACTAAAAGATAAGCGATAATGTCGGAATTTTAAAATGCATCTTGTATAGCTATTATGCTCAAACTATTTTAAATTAATTGGTTATAAAAATACTAAAATGAAAAAGTGTAATAATGTAAAATCATAAATATGTTCGTGAATTTTCGTGGTGATCAAAATGAATAAAAATCAAATAAGTGTTTTAAATATATCTGTGTATTTATTACGTAGATGAATGTATTCATCGTAGTTATACGATTGGTTTGTTTGTCTGTCCGTCTGTCTGTCCGTCTGTCCGTCTGTCCGTCTGTCTGTTCGCGCTCTAACTTTCAAACGCGTCAACCGATTCTCTTCAAACTTGGCACACAGATACCTTAGGTCAAGGGCTTT
>JAQIWN010004078.1:0-11797 GCA_034699025.1 Entomobrya cf. arborea Gr-Col-00668
ACATGCATTTATTCGTGAAGGTATTCGTCTTGGGAGTTCAGTGCAATTTATTTTACATCTTGAACTTAACATGTCTAATATTTGGCGCATAAATCTAATAAAATATGAAAATTGCAAACAAATAACTAATCCAATCAAATTATCACAGGTCTCCTTAAAATAATCCAATTTCTACAATTTAACAATTTTTCCTCAAATAAATTATGGAATAAATTATTTCAGAAAATGATACATTTCAGTAGACTTCAACCGCACTTTATTTGAAACGGAAATGCTTTTTATGATTTAATTTTTCTTCCATTTATTCGAGTAACAGTGTAGTGTACTTGGAGAAATGCCTTTAGTACGAACTTTAATACTTGCTTAACTGCTCACCCTCGTAAACCCATCCATAAAATTAAATATGTGTAATGCAATTATGGGGAAAGTACTTCCTACCTATGTGCTTTGAACTATCCTTCCTCTTTCTTTGGTAATCAATCAGAATCATAATCAAATTTCCTTTAAAAGTGTGAATACGGATTTAAGAAAAGCTCTATTTTAAACTTGCGTTGCAGCATAAAAATCATTTTACACGTTATGCAAGGCGATCTGCAAATTATTTAATTTTCTTTCTGACAGTTAGACATTGTTGTCATTTTAATTCAACTACTATTATTTTTGAGAGAACATTTTTTCGCTGATCCCTTCAACAAAATTCACAAGAAGAACTGCAAGTATGCATTGTTCTCTTCTTAAAAGCCTGCATGTGAAAAGTGAACATACTAACAAAGCGTCTTATTGAACTGAACAAAAGTGAAAATTACAAAAAAACTATAAAAAATGACAAAAATATCCGTCATCTCTTCTCCGTATATTCTATCCCACCCACCCTTACACTGTTTTACTTGTCAGTTGTTTTGACGGCCTCATGTTTCAAATATTTATATTTTTGGGCATATTATTATGCTATCATTACTAAACAATTTTGTTTGAATCTCTTTTCATGAAATTCCTCGCATATTTTCTCTTTTCAACAAATCAGTCAAGTCAAGATGCAACACGTAGCTTTATTTTTCTTTACCCCAAAATCGAGTAAACAATTTTTTTCACAAGTTTTTTCAAAACTGCATTACATTCTTACAGTAGCAGTGGCAGTGCCTATGCCTATGCAATTATGATTAAATTACAAAATAAATAAAATGTTGCTGTGCTGTGCGGAATCTCCCTCTACGTCACAAGTCCAAAGTCCAACTTCCACAATCTATCAATTCATTTTACATTACAATTTTTTAGCGAGAATCCTTATCACCGTCACCGCTCATTCATTTTAAAAGTATTTCAAGCCGACGTACTTACATTTTCTGAGAGATAGAGAGCACTCCCCAATATCATTACTATTACAATTACAGTCACAAACTCGCAACAGTTGGCCTTTGTAACTTTAATATTCTAATATTCACGTGGTTAGGTTTCTAACGGGATATCTGTTTACTACTATAATATATGTGTCAAAAATGTAAATAGAAAATGAATTCCGATTGTTTAGTAAATTCAATGGAGGAAATGGTGATTGACTCCACATAGTCAACCACCACAAGTCAAGTTAGTTATAATCATGCATGGATGACTAGACCAAAACTGATCATTATGTCGATGACACTTAAAAAAGCATGGTACAAGGTGCACTCGCATTTTCTAAGTTGAAATAAAATGAATTAAAGTTTTTTACTATTGTATGAGTCATTGTTGTTGTTTAGGGCTAAGGGCAAAGTCCAAAAGTTGTAAAACTCAAGTGGTCCGTAGTTATCGTCAAGTGTGCGTAAAAAAATGAGAGTGTTCTTGTTGATTTGATGACGATGATGATGAAAGAAGACTGACTGCATCTGTCTCCTCGAATAATAAACAATGCTGGCAAAATAACGATTTTTATTTAATCACTGGGATATTAATGACTGATTATTTCATTTTTACGGATACAGCATTCCAGAATACTGTGTAAAAAGTTATGAGGAGGAGAGGAACATGATTAACATAAAACGAATCAAAGTTTCAAGTCTAAAAATGAATTGGACCCTGTCACACGTCAGCATCAATAAACTGGAATTCTACGTAATCGTTTCAAGTTGCAAATCTGTCTATAAAGTTAGCACGTTATGTTATCACATCAGTTATCAAAATGGATTTCATGTAATTTATTTTGTACCTATTTAACTATCAATGAATCCATGTACTAGTTTACTATTAAGGTACAAAAAAGTAATATAAACAAAATTTATGCATTCATGTGACTCTCCCCCTCCGCGTTGCGTTACAGACTAAAATTAACCTTCGGACTTTCCATACAAAATTTTTACTAAAAAGAAGGAAACTCAAGTCAAGTGTCAATGACAGCGTTTTAAACGCATTTAATCATGTTCCCAAGTCAAGTTACAGTTTGACATCTCCACCAACATGCCCAGTGACTTAAATTGACACGCATTCGTTTGCTGCGTGCTAAAATTTTGTATATCAAGTCATTTGACACTTGAAACTTTAAAAATGGATTAAATTTTTACTTTTTAGTAGCAATTTATAATGTAGGTACATAAGTTCGTGTAATGGATAACCCTTTTAAAGTAAAAGTTATGTTGATAATTTAAGTAAAAATAATAATATTAAAATTAGACTCATAAAGCATCAATCAGACTTCTCAGACAAGTTAAGTCTCAAACACAAAAAAATGGAAAAATTATATAATTTTATAATTTAATAGCATTTCCCTCGATATGATCATCATCCAATCCACCCACTCCTTTTAAGGAAGTAACATGTCAAGTCTTTTGGAAAAATTCTCCATTTCTTAACCATTTTATCTCCTGTCTTCATTTAGAAAGGTTACACACGCAGAACACAAAAAATACAAGATAAGCTCTTGTTATAAAAAACTAGGACTAAATCCATGGCAGGACGGGACGGGATCAAAAGTCCTCTGCAGACTTGAAAGACCAGCATGAGCTTTTC
The DNA here is from genome assembly GCA_034699025.1 of Entomobrya cf. arborea Gr-Col-00668. Taxonomy (NCBI): domain Eukaryota; kingdom Metazoa; phylum Arthropoda; class Collembola; order Entomobryomorpha; family Entomobryidae; genus Entomobrya; species Entomobrya cf. arborea Gr-Col-00668. The sequence goes on from JAQIWN010004078.1 coordinate 2,983, forward strand.
ACATGTTCCTTTTTGGCTGTTGCAATGTAACGATCCATGTAAAAATCCATAAAACTAAATTATAATTTTTTTTTCTTCTTAAACTGGATTCTGTTTCTGTGCAAGATTGTCATCATCATCGTCCCCTGTAATAACTATCGCTTACATCACTATATATTAGATAAGTTTAAAGATGTAAAGTATGTTATCAATCTAAAAAGGTAAAAAGGTCTTCCAGTTAAAACTGGCCCTGAAAAATAGTAGTTACGACCAGAAAAGATATTTTGAAATAAAAAATGACAACCTTGTCAAAATAAATGAGTAATTTTTATTTTTGTACGCATCTCTTCATTTTTATGATGGTACTTTCGTTTTCTAGTGACAAGTGAGATGCCATTTATGCCAGTTTACTTTGCTTGATGATGAGCTATGTCGAAATAACTCCGGTTTTTTTATTTTGAAGTATTTCCCCCATATCAACATTTAATTTTTTAGATACATTGGATTACGTAAAGCCAGATTTGTTACACACTTAATTAGTGTAATTTAAAAGACTTCGTTTGTGTTAATTAATTAGATATTTCTTTCACTGTATTAATACTTTTCCCCGCTCTGTCAGCCTTGAAGAATTACTACGCGTGTGGAGAATGCAGAGATGAGTTTGTTTTCATTTCGTTTTGTGAGTAAGGTAGGCCAACTCGCAGAAAAATCCTTATCTCATCTCAGCACGCACGCGCACCATTTGCAGATATTTTTAAAACATATTCCCAACATCACAAACAATTTTTTTGTGCATATCAACCTGTTAACCTTCAAAGTTCAATCCCACCGCAAAATAGTAAACACCGGCCAGTTTAAAAAAAAAATATACTTAACTTTTAAAAGCAAGTGTGTACACATATTTTTCCACTGAATTCCATTTATGGTATGTATATTTACAATGTAAATATTATTATACATCTAAATATTTTACGCATGCTAGGACCTTTACTAAAACATGTTAAGTTAAACTCATTACCAAAAGGCTTGTTCGGTCAGTCAGAATTTTAAATAAATAGTTGATCGGAATATTCCATCAAATCACTAATTCTTCTTTTTATTTCCATTGGCATTTTGTAAATGAAAATTACTGATAAAGTTGTAAAATTTACAAGGGGAGATTTTTATGGAACGAGTTATGCTAAATAATTAGGCAATTTATAGTTTTACAATTTTTTATAAAGTGACATGCAAAAGTTAAATGTTCCAATAATACTATTGATGTAATTAACTTCCTCAGTCTTTTTTTTGCTGACTGCAGTGATTTCTTGTCCTCAAAGATAAGTTGATAAGCTTGCATCGAATTAAATACAATTTATCTTAAAACTATCTCATTGCTTAAAACTTTGGAATATTTTTTTCATCCATATTCATCAGTTGAATTTTAACTTGATTCTATCAACACCATAATCATTTGTATAATAAAACTGTGCATGCCAAAATACAAACCAATTTTTTACATGAAAATCTTTTCAAATTCATTTATTGTACTGGTATTTCCCAGTTTCACTATTTAGCTAACTCACACTACTTCTTTTCCTTCCACTCAAATCCTATCCAATTTTTTAAACTTGATTTCAAGAAGAACCCACGTTTTACAGCCGAACTTGCCAACAAAACAAACCATGCAAGTCAATTTAGTTTTATGCAAAGTTGCATTTCACTTCAAACGCAACCGTTTATATAGTTTAATTTTCTACCTATTATGAAATCTATCTTCATCCAGCCACCTATACAAACCAAACTATATTCATACTCATACTACACCTTACATAAAACACGTTTACTTTACTTTTTTTACCAAGTCATAGCAGAGAACCACTGGCAATTTTTTAAAACACGTTATCTTCATAGTTATATTACGATACTACCAAAATGTTGTTCTTTTCTGCTTACAAACTTACAATCATCTTTGCATCTTCACTCCTGCAATATATTATGCCTTGTGGTTTGGTTTGCTTTTGGTTCCCTACTCACAACTCACATCACATTACTTACCAACTTACCACTTACCAGTTTTTTTTTATTCTAGTGACTACCATCACCACTACCACATGACACGAGAAGCTGTTTAAAAAGTATCATCATCAATATCATCATCTTCATCCAATCCACATGTGAAATGAACTTGGCTTGCGATGCAACAACTAAGAAACCCACACGTTAAGTAATGTGAATTGGCTGTTTTTTACCACAATCATCATGCATTGCTTTGCATGCAAACCAAAAACTGGTCTTTTATATCCACGTATTCCTTTTAATGTACAACAAGTAAATTCAATGTTTAAAAGTTGATAGTTTACTAACCATATTGGCTATATTATATAGTTATATTAAAAAAATATGTGGCAAATCCAGCAAAAGCTTATGATCATCATCATCATCAACATGTTCACTCGAACATTATCATCAGCAGTTTTGCTTTTAATGCCAGGCCAGAATCCACATGTATAAAATACATAGCGCATTTTTTCTATTTGATGATGCTTTGTATTTAGTTTTTTTATTCGTTTTATCATACTATCCCAACTGTGTCTTTTTTAACTGCTCTGTTCTGTAGCTCTGATATAAATGATATAATAAGTAGATATATATTTATTTTATGATTAAAAACTGATCCTTTTCTTCATTAAAATAATAACTTGTAATATCGGTCAACTGTTTTGACTGATATTTTTGTATACAAAGTGTGGTGGTGATGGTGGAGTGTAAAGTGCAAAACTGTTATATGAATTCTTCCACATCTTTCTACACATTTCATTTAACGTTTTTTTATATTGAAAGTTGTCATTATATCATTACATCACAAACAAAATCTGGGTATAATTCCAGTATGGCAAGTAGTAAGTAGTCTATATAAACTATTCAATACAAATACAGAGCTTCAAGATAAGAGTGTAAACACATTTTGTTGCGAAATCCAGGAGTAATGTACGAATTCCAAAAATCTTGGCAACATGACTTTACTTTTGACTTGTCCTAAAATCAAAGGTCACTTTTGACTCATTTTTTTCCCTCGATTACTATTTAATATAAAGTCCAGCGGACTCAGTTGTCACTCACTCTTGTCTATAACTATTCGTTTTAATAGTGTTATCATCGTCACTCCATCTACTACAGAGATACTTTACGCATGCATTGTGTACTTCATAAAAAGCAAATCAAAAAATACATAAAAGTAAGTAGCTTATCAAGTAAGGCTAGCTATTAATAAATTCCAGCAGACAGAGTGACTGCAGTGCAGTGCTGAAGGCTACTTTACGACTTTATTGCAAATCTTCTGCTGTAGCTGTGTAGTAAAATCTGTGGAGTGCAGAAAAGTGATATATTTGAATTTAAAATGTGCAATTATTTTGTTTTGCGATAGTGTGAATTTTTTTTGATAAGCCTGACTTGTTTACGGTCCATAGTTCATCGTAAACAAAAAAATATCAAGAAAAACAAGCAAAAACATCTTCTGGAATTAAATTCGAAAGAGTGATGTTTCACATACAAGTCGATAAACTGTCGTCCTCTTTCACTGTACCCGAAACGATCTCCATAAATTAGCAAGCGCCCAGGAAAAAGGTCAGAAATATCTTGTCACGGCACGGGCACAGCACGGCTTTTCAAAATCTTGACTAAAATTCTTAACGGAACAAAAAAAATGGGTTTGCTCGTGTTCATCCGCAATCTTCCATCACAATAATATCAAGTTATTTTTATCCTTACAATTGTCACACTTCAATATACAGAGTAGCCATAATAAACATAAATTTTTATCGGATGTACCCATCTTCATCGTGGTGATATCTTCGTGAATGTCATAATCTTGACATTGATTTAACATTACGACACCACCACCGCTCAAGCTAAGAACCTCAATACATTATAAATTATAATCAGATCTGTACCTATTTTCCTTCTATTTGCACATTTTTATTAACTGTGCAAAATATAAAAATCTCGTAAATAACAATACATACAAGAAGAGCGTGACGTAAAGTGAACATGACTTGTTTGGCATTGCATCTTTTGTGTAAGTGACAACAGTGGGAAGACCACTACTACGGCCAGTTACGAAAAACCACAGCGGCAGTACAGCTTCTAGTCTAAAATAGTAAAAGGGACATGGGTAGATGGATACAACCGCAATTATAATTTGTACTAACAAGCGGAATTACAAAACAGCCACGTGATATTTATAGATCGTTTATTGTTTCGTGAAAGCACTTCATAAAAAAAAAGAAGTTTTATGTAAAGTTATGACATGCGGATGCTTATATGAAGTTGCAAACAAAACCAGCCAATTATAAAGTGCAAATATACAGTATACTTTGTCAGTCAACCTATAAAAAGATTTATGAGGAAAGCACATAAACTTTGATTAACGGCCTGGAAAATAGTACCTGTAAAAATTTCTGTGATTCAATTACACACACGTAGGCTTTTGAACTATTTAACAGTAAAATTGTTTAACAGCTATACATTACGCAAGCAGTCCTCCTTTCTTTTATGGTGAAATACTTAAATAATTTTAAACAAAGTGAAAAGTGAACACTTTTATAGAGCTACGTGTCATGTCATAGTCATGCCATGTCACACTTTTCTCTCTTCAAATACCACCCACAACATAACTCGCCAAGCCCATTATTATTACCAAACCATTTGTTATTTTCCTTTTTGAAATGGTAAATGTGATGAAAACACAAAAGAAATAAATACCTATTCTGTGTAAACACCCACTTATTATTTTTACATTGCCAAAAGAAGAAAGTGAAAAACACACAGAAAAAAGTGACATGTGCCCAGCATATGGTGTTTGTATTACGATGGGTTCATCAAACAATGATACCATATAACCCCGTCTTCTCTTTCTTGTTTTTCTACAAAAAAAAATGTCACTTCACTTTTTTTTCTAATACCTGCTGGATTAATATGTATGCATGTGATGTCTTTTGAGTGAAAAAATACAACATAAAAAAGTGAGAGAAAGCAAAAACAAACTTATTTTCTTTCACTCTGTTTTCTTTTTGTGTTTAATAATAACTCAAACTACCAAATACCAGCTATTCAAATGACGCAGCAGTGTTTCTTATAGTCTGCCACTTTCTCTTTTCCCTCATCACATCACACTCCTCAACTCAAACAAAACACAAATTGCATCACATCTCCCATCTCACATCATCAACTCTCTTCTCTTCCATCACGATTCCCTTGCGTGAACAAAGTATAAAAAAACTCTTCAAAACAAAATAGCAACTTATTTTTCATCATCTTCCATTTCCATACAGAGATCAAAACACACTTATTTATTACAAACCTCTGCTTTCTCCGCAGTACAACTACAAGTTCTTCTCTTGAACAAACAATAAATTATCTTCAAAGAAATTAACAAAAAAAAGTCTATAAAAATAATAATCTACTTTAAAAGCATGGAACCACCCAATTTCCGGCATGTCAAGTTGGTTCAACATCAGTCTTCCCAACTTCAACAACAACAACAGCACCAACAACCTCATCATCATCATAATCTCCGGCAAACAACACTATTGACTTGTTCCGAACAAAATGACAATGTCCTTAATAATCGTGATGGCAGTGCTAGTAGTTCCGTTCTAAATGATCATTCAAGTGGAAGACCCCACAACAGCTCATCATCATCTCCAGCTTCATCGTCATCATCATCATCTCTCATGGTTATCTCTTCTGTTACACCAGCAGCAGCAGTAGGCTCATCATCATCATCAGAAGGAAATATGGGCCAGCCAAGTATGATAAGTGGTGATGGTAGTGAATCCAACTCGACTAGTGCTCCTGTAGCATTGACAGTCAAAAGATTATCAAATGGTGGTTCTACCGCTTCAGCCGCCTCCGCTAACACCACTGTTAATGGTAATCCATCATTTGTGGGAACAAGTACTATTAATGACTCTTTAGTTAAAAGTGAAAATAGTTGTGGAAAGACTGGTATTATTATTGGTGGAGGAATAGTGGACGGTTCCACAACAACTTGTATGGAAGTTGTGTCCAATCCTCATAATCAACATCATCAACATCACCAACCAAACAGTCATAGTGGCAGTGGGAATAGTGGTGGTGGTGGTGCTAGTACAAGTACAGGTGTAACGTCCGTGATAGTTGAGAATTTTAGCTCGCTGGCAGTCACCCAACAGCAACAACAACAGCAGCAGCAGCAACAATTATCACCTATTCCGCAGAATAGTAGCCAACACGGGAATTGTGCAGAAGGTAAGCTTTTTCTTTGGATTAAAATATTTTAAACATAGATATTCTTCAAAATATATTTATTTGAGGGTCATGGTCAAGGACAAAACTTTTTGGGTTTTATTTGTGTACTGTAACTTGCATTTATGAAAAACATAACTATGCAAATTGCATAACAGTTAAATGTAAACCGAGTTATTACAATACTTATGCATGACATAAGTGTAAGTGAGTGCAATGAAAACTGCAATGCATTTTTTTGGAGTAGGTACCCTTTTATATTTTGATTTAAATACAAAACCGGGTTCATATATTACGAAATTTAGTTATGCATATGAAAAATTATGAGTTTTAATAATTTATAAGTTATACTGCCTTGCATCAATGGTAAACTTGGTAAACTATCATAAACTATTTTTCTTCGATTTGTCGATGCGAATTGGTCATAAAAACATCGCAGTAGATTGCTTATCATTTGGTTGTTGTAGTTATCGATAATTTTCTTCAGGTTGCAGCTTATCTTTACGGATAACGGTAAACTGTACTTGAATTCTAGTAAAAATAGTTCAAGTTTAGAGATAAAGTGTGAAATAATTTAAAAAGTAACTCCAAAAAAAATTTGACAAGTAGTAAATCTAGTTAGCAATACTTCAATACTTCCGTTTTCATTTTTGGAATGACCCGTGAAAAAAGACAAATTCCATCCCCAAGACAGACCTACAAGCGGTTGTGTAAAAATGACACAAGCACCTTTTCCACCGTTTTGAAGGATGATAATGATGGGAAGTTAATTTACAAGAAAAGGGATGTTCTTGATGGAAGATACACTATATTGGATACTCTTGGAGAAGGGACATTCGGTCAAGTTCTGAAGGTGGTGGACAGCCAGCTCGAAAATCGGGTCATTGCATTGAAGATAGTCCAAAATGAAGACGATGCTCGGGATGATGCGAAATTGGAGATCGAAGTCCTCAAACAACTGGTATCTTTAGACCCTAAAAATCAATTTTTATTGGTGAGGATGCTTCACTGGTTTGAGTACCATGGTCATGTGTGCATTGCCTTTGACATTTTGGGGCAAAGTGTTTACGATTTTCTGGAGGAAAATGATTTCCGACCCTTTCCAATGGATCATGTGCGACACATAATTTACCAGCTCTGCTACTCTGTCAACTTCCTCCACAAAAATAAGCTTACTCACACTGATCTCAAGCCAGAGAATATGGCATTTGTCTCTGCAGACTATACCGTGACCATGGAAGGATCTCGCCAAGTTAAAAATTCAGATATTCGACTGATCGACTTTGGATCCGCTACTTTCGATCATGAGCATCATTCCAGTAATATTTCCACCCAGCCTTACAGAGCCCCTGAAGTCATTCTTAAATTAGGTTGGGCTCAGTCTTGCGACCTGTGGGGAATTGGATGCATTCTCTACGAACTGTACACTGGAAAACCCTTGTTCCTATCCAAAACAGAGACAAATATGGAGCACCTAGCAATGATGGAACTCACCGTTGGTCCCATTCCTTCCAGCATGGCTTCCACCACAAAGCTTTCAGAATTCTTCAAAAATGGAAAACTCAACTTGGATAAGCGTTCCCGAACTTGGAGACTTGTAAGTGGAAAATGTAAGCCACTCGCCAACCACATGAAGGATGAGAAGGATGACACCAAACAGTTATTTGATTTGATGAAGCGCATGCTGGAAATTGATCCAGCAAAGCGTATAACTGCAGCCCAAGCCTTGGGACATGTCTTTTTTGAAAGTGTTCCAAAGGACAAACGCCTCGGATGACCTGATATCTGATGACGGTTTCATCCACCTAATGAATCAATCAGCGCTTGAAAAAGAAAAAAACGGAGATATCTTCCTTATGTCCTTATTCAATTTTTTCTCAATTTTCCACTAAACAGACTTAATATTAAGCTTATCCAGTAAACTACGGTGTGAATTGTACACGGGTACTTATTTCTTTTGAATCATAAACTCTTCCAAACATCTTTTTGCCTTTCTTTTGAATTCTTTTCTCTGCATTGTCCATTTTCATGAGTTCCACTCCCACTTCAACAAGCCAAGCCAATGTACTTAAATTTCTCGTCGGCAACATTTGTTAAACCAGAAGAACATGTTGTATAATTACTTGGCTCTATGTCTATAGGTATGCATTTAGATCAGCGCTGAGCGGAATATATCAAAGAGTACATTAAAGATAATTTAAGTTTATATTTCATTTTACATTAACATCACTTAATTAAATATTTTAATCATTATCAGCTCAATACAGATGGGTGGTAGGTGGTGATATAGTGTAAAAAGTTAAAAGGCTCTATAAAAATTATATATTCAACCGTATGCCTGGTTTACTGTGGTAAGCCTGCCTGTAGAAAAAAAAAATCATTTATATGTAATATGTACTGTGATGATTAGAATGATGAGAACCCATCCATCGATACTCCATATAAAAAAATATTCATACAAACTTTTTTATTATATTGGTTATATGCCTTGTTTTAACGGAGAATTTCAATGCTATTTTAAGCTGCACAATGCGAGGACCAAACCCAATATTTCTCGTATACTGTCCAT
>JAQIWN010004079.1:0-11796 GCA_034699025.1 Entomobrya cf. arborea Gr-Col-00668
AAAGTATTCATTCTGTCTATGACGAATCTACTCAGTACTTGAAACCAAAGCTCTGACACAAGGGGATAAGCTTCATGGGTACTTATTCGAGTAAACTTGGTATTGTTTAGCTTATGTTTAAATGTTGCGTATGTTTGGTCCGGAAATCTCCAATTTCTTGTAAATATTGTAAAATTATTTTGCACAAGTTGCTGAAATGTGTCAAACGGAACAAAATCAGGCTCTAGAGTTAAATTGGTTATGTTTTCTCCCTTGTATTCGTTGCTCAAGATAAGCAGAAACAGTGGAACGCTGAAGAGAGCCCAACTTTTGTTTCTCTGATGTGCAACAAGATTGGATGATTGGTCCACCGCTGCTGATATCAATGAGAAACAAGAGTCTGAAAAAGAAAATCGCCTTCTTGTTTCCAAAGTTGATATGTATGCAACCATTCCCATTGAAATGGCCAGTACCAGCCACGTGTATATGTCGAATGCCACCACCAATTCCTGAAGTTGACGAAGCCAAGCACTTTGTTCCTTGTGACAACTCACAAATCGAAACTGTTTCCACTGGAAAATCAAACCGAGATTTTGATGCAATGCAATATTGTCCTTAGAAGTTCTATGAACTGACGGACGGAACATTGGTCTAAACCATATATGTTTCTGGCCCAGTGGACAAAAATCAAGTTGAACCGATTTCCACTTCATCCAAAATTTATCATGATGCGCTGCAAAGTGTAACGTATTGTTCTGGTGTACCAATAAGTTGATGAGATGAACGTCGCTAGAAAAAGGAAAAAACATCACATCATTTCCTTTTACTTCTCTCAGATAGTTCAATAAAGCAATTCTTGTACGCTGCTCTTTGTTTTTAATTTGCACTATAAAATCATGATACAAGACAACTTGAATTGATTGTGGAATAACATTTTCTGTAGCAGAGATGGCTTTATCAATTACATTTCTTAGATTTTGTTCAGCCACTGGGAAAATTATGTGTTTATATGTGTCGCATGGGTTACAATATGGGCAAAACGTTAGCATAAACCTTCCACTCCAACTGATTTCCAGAATCAGAATGAAATCTGAAATCCTTATGTAATGTGGGAAAAGTGTTGCAGTTGTTACCCATTGGAAAATGCCATGTCTAGTATAGTATGCTTCAAGCGGGTTTGGATCGCAAACGAGAATCGAGTATTTGGGAACTGTATTTGGGAAATCCATTTTCCAAACTTCTTTTTCCGAGTTGATGTTAAGGTGTAACCAAAATGGATCTTTGATTGCATAGTCCCAGTTCATATTACTTTGTTTCAAATACAATTCTGGATTGGTTTCTATGTTTTGTGGATGAAAATAAATGTTGGCTTCGCAGTTGGTGTTTTTATTTTTGATTCTGTGTGATTCCTTGAACAGGTGATTTATGAATCTAATACTGTGTTCTGCATTAATCTGCCAGTTATTGTCACTTTTAGATCTGTTGTGATCTTTGCTTGGAAAAATATATTTGCTCTTACTGTCAGGCATATAATATAATAATATGATTGGCTGCAGTAGAGGTTTAAAATCGATGTCCACATTTTGGAAATTGATCACGTAAACTAAACATCCAGGAAATGCATTTGCTGTACTAGTTTGCTGTGCTACGAAATCATGGTCACTAAAATATTGATTTGGATGAGAAAACGTAGTAGTAAAAAATGCAGAAAATATTAGATACAGCTGTGGAATTTTTTTTGTAACACTTGGGTCAAAAGCCATAATTGCTAATTGTATACTTGATTTTTTTTCAAAAGCCTCAACGAAATAACTAAACAAACCAGAATTTGTATCAAAACTTAATTTAGTTCATTTCTGGTGGTTATGAAGCTCAATTTTGAGTAATGAAGTTACTGAAACTCAGTCTAAACAAAGTCAAAATGCTTTGGAACTGGAGATTTTAAGCAAACAAACTATTATAATGGATTACAAAAAGTTTCAAGTTCCAACACAATTTTAAAGAGTAAGATTTTCAGTCTTACAATGTATGTAAAAAGAGCTGGATGTTCAGTTTACAATACTTCAAGATAGTTTTATTAAGCCTGTTGGATATTTAAAAGAAAACTATAACTAAACTATTTGATAGTATTGCTTTGAACTTATATTAAATAAATTGCCACAACAATTATAATCAAAAACTTGATACTTAGGTGGGCATGTTTATTCTACCACATTCAACCATCTTTTAAACTAAAAGTTTCATAAAAAAAGTTTTTCATAACAAAAAGAAGTAATCAACGGTGAAAAATATTTTGTTGTGAAAATTTTAATTAAAATAGCTCGTGTTGTGCTAATTACTTTTCAAACTTAAATTGATGCCTATATCTAATACTAATAGTAGTGATATTAGTCACATAGGGAAAAAAACATATTACAAGGTTTGTAAACTAGCTTTAAAAAAATATTTTATATTTTATGGAGCATGGAAAAAATGATTGAAATATTTTAAATTGATTGCTGTTTTGATATAAGTGATGACAAAAACTAAACACTATTGCGGGGACAGAAAATATTATTTGTTGATCGCTTTTATTCGGAATCGGTAATAGGAGTCATTTTTGATTTTTGAGGATTATATTGACACCTTTTTCCATAGCTACGTATTTTACTAATTTTTCTGGTGGATTTACAACCACTTTTTTAGACGCGAACAGTTGCATTTCATATTAATTTAAAATACTTAGCTTGATATCATGCCTTGCCGTTGTGTTCCTTAGAATAACAATTGTCTCCGCATTCAAAAACTTTATTTCAGTTAAGATCGGCCTGAAATTAAATGTTTATCTATACGAAGCACCATTTTTAATCCACTATTTTAAAGTCGAAATTTCAACTAAGATTTTTTAGCGAACCTCTTCAACATGGTTAAGTGTTATATACTTTTTGAAATGATAAAAATGGATTCTGTTGTTCGAACTGTCACTTTCAAACAAATTTTCATTTAATGAATATTTTAGCTATTATTGGAATACAATTACATTAAAGGTATGTTTGCATTTAATATATTATTTAAAAGCAACGACACTTAGTTTAATGATGTCAAGAAATATGTTTACTTAATATATTCCATATATCACAGTTTGTTAGTCGTATTACACATATTTACTGATGTATCACGTAATATATACCACATACATTAAATCTTTAAAAACTCCAGTCGATTCGATAGCCTCATGACTTTGTTCTACACTTGTATTTTAACGCTTAGTTTCCTCCCAATTCTGGAACACAGTTTAGCGGGTGACATAAAGGTATTCTAAGTACAACTAGTATAACGAAAATTATTCTAATTGAGTTCTTATAAAAATAATTATTCTAAACGCCAATTATTCTAAAAAAAATAATTCTAAAAAATAATTGGAATAGTCTAAATGAGAAAAATTCTAAACGAGAAATATTCTAAACCAAAAAGTGTTATAAACCGTGATACATGAATAACATATACATAGTTACACTGTACGAACGTTAATACATTTTGAATATACAAGACACATTATCGAAGCATCTTACCATTAGAAAAGACAAAATCATCATTTGATCACCAAACCTTCGATCATATGAATCAATAATTTTATGTTTATTTCAAAAAACGAAATCTTCAATTAAAACCCGTTTTAAACGACCAAATGTATAATTACAATACAATTAAAAACAGGTTTTTAGGAGCACAATTTTTGAAGATTAATTATTTATCTAATTATAGTCTAACTGTCTTTGATGAATTTGAATGAAATATTATGCAGCTTATTTTTTTATTGAAAATTTATGTTTTTTCAATTTAGAATATTTTGCATGTTCATTTTAGACTAACTTTTAGAAGATTTATATTTAGAATATTTCTCACCTTTCTGTTATACTATTTGTTTTAGATTATTTATATTTAGAATAATTCGCACTTAGAAGAGTTTAATTAGAATACCTTTGATAGACCCCAGTTTACCATCGTTGGAAAATATAATCGTTGTAAGTGCCTTTCTACATGGGTGTAGGGAAATTAAAAGAATCCTTTTCCATTGTCCTAAACTTTCAGCTAAACGAAGTGTAGAAAAATGACCTATAATTCACAATTTAATTTGATCACGACGCTTTCGTTTTTACGTTAAAATTAAGCTATTGAAGATCAATTTTACAGCAAAATGTTTTTGGAATCGTGATCAGTGTGACTTAAAGTTCATTTTTCTATTTTTCATTTATCTGGGGGCAGTGCAATAGTTCTCCTTGTAAGCCCTACACTAGCTTCTGTGTCCTAAAAATGCCACCAATAGACCAATGTATTACGAAAAAATACCTACCAATAAATTACAGCTGCTAATTATTTAACTAACTTCTCTTTATTCAAATAAATCCAAATTGTTCGCGACAGCAAGAATGCTTATCCTCACACCGAGGCTCCAAATTGCGCAATAAAAGTAAATTATTCCTCCTATTTCTCTTTTTCTTTCTTCTCGACGTGCTCAATCCTGTTATCACTTTGAATGAAGCAGGCATCACCATTCACACTACCCGGATAACTTTAATCGCGCCCGTTCCCCCAGAATCACATAAGAACCTATTTTAAGTTTATATAACCTACACCTTGCAAAAATGTACCACCAGATGAATATACACGTTTTCAGTACCAATAACGTTTTGAAAAATATATAATTTAACACAACAGTAATGTTCATGTGTTTTTCATGTCATTACCGCAATGCTTCAATTCTTCATCTCAAATCTCAATAAAATCGGCAAATCAAATATTCTGTCAAACATATTTTATAACACATCCAAGCAAAATTGTTCGTCAACAGCCAAAAACAGGCAGTAGTAATATACATGCAAAGGTACGAATACCTTGACCTCTATTTTACGAATTAGTAGTTGCCGTTTCCATAATTTAGTTTCTAATTTCTTGTGTAGCGATTTCGTTTGCAGCTCAATTTGCAACGTAAGATATGCCGATCTCGCAAAAAATTGAAAATACAATTAAAGCTAAAAATAAAGCAAGAAAAGAAAAGCCATACACGCAACATGCATACCATACATAGCCATCACATACATCTCTGTAATCTTTAATGACAACCAATGCTGCACGGCACGGCAGGTGAATACGGTTTGACCAGATCTCTTAAGATCTCTGAAGTTAAGCAACGCACCCTCCCTGAAGCACTTGGATGGCTCTCCATTTTTTATTAAGATTTTCGTGCTAATTCCTTTTGGGCTCGGTGCAAACCATCCGATGGTCAGCACGGAGAAGTATGCTTTGATGGCTATATGAGGCACTATGGTGGTGTTAAGACCATCATAGCATTCCTATAGCGTTCTCTATAGGAAGTGTGCAAAATACCACGACAAAATTAATTGTTTGACACTTATACAGATAATTTTTATACTTTTAAATTTCCATAGGATGTAAATTGATGTAATGAAATAATGGATTTGACGATTCAATAAAACTTGGAAATGTTTTAGTATGATGTCCTCCAGAAGTCCTATAATCATAACTCCCATTATTATTGTTCACACTCAAACGCGAACAATGTCAAATACGGTTTCACACCAAAACATATAAAATATACTGCTGATGAAACGCTTTGATGTCTGTGGTCCCCAGGAATAAAGTAGTATGCGCTAAAACAAAAACAAGCGAAGGGAAAAAATTACAAAAGGAAGCTCGGGAACAAGAGACGCAATACAAAGAAGTAGAACGTCAACGTTTGGTCAATTTAGTGTTTTCTTTATTTATAATATACAGTGCTACTCAAGTTTATTTCAAGAAATTCGCTAGAAATGTTTAAAATTAATTTTATTTGGAACATCATAGTCTCTTAAGTGATGCCAAGGTTCAGCTCATTGCACGGAATTACGATTTCTAAATATTATAATTGGTAATCCAGTTAAACCTACGCAAACAATATGAAGCTCAATAAAGCTAATATTATAATTTTCACGTGGACGAAAAGGAAAATTGGCGACCACATCGTAAGCAGCTCCGATACAATAAAGCGTTTGGATTTAAGGAGAGTAGAAAACGTAACGTTTTGGAGCTTGTGTACCGAAGATTCCTGCCTTTGGAATCACGTGTTAAGGGAGATACCGTGAGATAAAAGTATCCAAGTATGTGAATTTAAAATGCCATTTTTCGTAGTTTTGACAATAGTTCTATGTGCAAAAGTTGCGGCTATCTAGTAGACGTCCAACCTTTTAAAATTTTCATTTGCTAAAATCAAAATATGTAGAAACAGTTCACGTGCTAATATAATTTTCGAGTTGTTATTACATAGCTTGTACACTAAAAGAATTCCTGGCCAGCAAATCCTGGTAGAACAGCCAATACATTATCTATCATACTCCAAACCTTGTACATATATAGCTTCACTTCATGTGCTATTTGGAATTTTGTTCACATTTTTTCTTTCTCTGCAATCCCCATTTATTTTTCAACTTTCATGGTATTTTAACAAGTAGTCAATCATTTTTTTTCTTTTTTTGCCCCATTACTCAAATTTTAAGGGTAAGAAATTGGTGACACCGTTTTTTAATGCTAAAAGACTGGAAAATTATTCTATACTAAAACTGTACAATACTGCCCTAATGAAGCTGCTAGAGAATGCATCAAACTAAAGAAATTTTAGACGATCTTTTCGCTGCATTGGGGCTATCTATCTTTTTTAGTTTCTGATTTGTAGCTAAAACGCTAAAGCAGCTATAAGACAGTGCTTATGCATTTTTTAAAGTAAAACTTTTGGCTATCTAATCATATCAAACACTCATCTATTTAGCAATATCCTGTTGATACATTTTAAATTTTTGGGCGGCTTATTTATTTTGGTTACCCCTATGTAAATACCTGTCTTGCCTTGCTCGTTATTTGAAAGAGATACTTCGGTGCTTAATTCTTTTCAATTTAATTCTTAATACTAAATGTCATTTTAAGTAGTTCTGCCACCATTTGTTGATTCTCCTCTGAAATAAATACCTAGGTCTAAGTTTTAAGTGTGGGACATAAGGAATGAATCATAAAATAAATCAGTATTGCGGAACCAGAAACTTTTTTTTCTTGTTCCCTTTTTCTTGAATCTGTAATAGAAGTCGTTTTTGATTTTTATACAATACACTGAAACATTATTCATTGCTATGTATTTTACTACTTAACAAAATTTAATTCAGACGAAATATAATCAAAACCAATGAATTCAATTTTTCTTCAAATCTCAAGAGAAAACCTTTGCAAAATGCTAAAATAATAAATGTTAAAGAATGCTACAATAAATAAAATATAGATTTTGTACATACTATAGGCTAAACAAGTGATCTTTTTTATTGGATAATCTTTTCGTCACTGTCAACCAGTGTGATATATCTAAAAAATAATAGCATTCAAATTCACGCAAATATTATTATGTTTTAAACAAGTTGTACTCCTGTCAAATTAAAGCCTTGCCACAATATGTCAAATGTTTAGATCAATTTTTTGATGGAATAACGATTTATATAATATTTCACAAAGTCTATTATTGCTCCGTTATAATATTATTCTGAAAAGCTTTTAAGTGGTGCTTCAAACCGAAATTAACACGAACTCTTGAAATTGAAAACTGAGCGTGAGTCTGCTTCAGCATTTTAAAAATAACTCAATGTAAAAAAACATGTTGCAAAATGTATGACATTTAATCAAAAATTAAAGCTGGCACGAATTGCAGCGTTCATATCTGCAATTTTCAACTATACTATTGGAATTCCAACTCACTAAATTTTATAAAATGTTGTCTCATTTAAACCTTTCTGCAACCATTTTATTGGTTTTGAATTTACTTGCTCCGAAAATTGCTTTAAGTAAGGCCTCTGATGTTAAAAAGGATTATTCAACTCAAAAATTGCCTGACCTCCCATATTTTGACTTGACAGATGCAATCAACCAAAAAAACGTTTCTGAAATTGAAAAGGCTTTAAAAATATCACCAAACATTTACTATTCCACAGGTTAGTACTGCAGTTTACATAGCCCATTATAATTTTTAAAAATATCAAACTTTACTTTACCATTTAAAGATCAACTGGTGAGTAGAATTCTTGACCTGTCATGGACCGCAGAATTCCTAAGCTTTTTCGAAAATCATCAAGAGTCAATATGTTTGATGATATCTTATAAAATGACAAAAAATCAAGATAAAATAAATTTCCAGTATATCCAGGATCTTCTTTATAGCTCATCCGTATCAGTACAGGAATCATTACACGATAAACTTTTCAAAAAGTATTTGTGCAAGATTGCTCTAGATTTTCAAGTTTATGATTATCATGGTCAAGTTTCTGAGGACTATAGGCATTACGCACGAAAATGGGATTTATCGTTTACCCGAAATGCGAAGCAAATATTGCAGGACGTTTTAGTATCAGAATCGGCAAACTATACTGTACCCAAAATCGGTGTAATATACAATGAATTACAAATAGGGAATGATCAGCTTTTACTAGAACAGGAATTGTGCTACGCGGACTTTTTAATTGTGAACGTTACATATGTTCCAATGGCTCGAATATCGCCGAATTACAATATTTTTCAGGAAGAGCTGAAACAAATTCATCTTAAAAATCAGAAGTTTTTGAAAAGTTTACATCAAAAACACACAACAATTGTCAATCACACAGGAACAAAATTCATGTTAACTTGGGTGCCAGTAAATGACTTACCTGACTTAAATCCTGGAGAGAAAGAGGTTTTTGAGAAAGAAGCCACTTATTTAGATATATTTCAAACATTTACGGGGAAGCTTATGGAATATCAAAGTTTTCCGGTTGACATAATATCAGGAACTGTATTCAACCCGTCAAATTTTTCAATGAGGTGGATAAATGAAACACATATGGACCAAATGATACCTTATTTGTATGTCCATTCAGTGAACACCACACGTTGTCAGCTAGAGACAATGGTACAAAAAATAGCAACTCGATTTGATGATTTGGTCGTTAATGAATGTAAGGCTTTAAAAATTATATTTACTTATTACATTTTACTTAAAAAGTTATGCTGAAATTGCCTTTTTGCAGTTACCTGGAGTACATTGGCCCGTTTTAATCGAAGAAATTTGAGTGAAATGAAAAACGATTGTGTGAATCTTAACATAAACCCGACCAAATATATACTGAAGACAATTCTTGTTGCAACACAAAATCTAGGAGACGCTTTGAATCAAACTGTAAAGTCATTAGCAAAACTAGTACAGAATAATCAACAAATCGGAAATTTGAATTTGGATACCGTAGTGTTTCGGCAAAATGAGGAGATAAAGGACAATGAAGGTTTAACCTTTTTTCAAAGAAATCATGAAAATTTTTACAAGGATTCTTTATGGGAACAGGAGTTACAAGATCTGGTTCATAATTGGCTTCAAACGAACAATTCAAACAAAATAGGATGTTTGGTAGAGTTTAGTAGTGAAGATAGATATCGTCGGAATGATGCATATGAAGAAATTCAGAAAAGATGCAAACCAATTTTTAAGCAAGCATCAGTATTAATAATTCAGTATGAACTAAATTCAATATCAAAAATGACCAACAATTTTACAGAATTCAACCCTACAGTATA
This sequence comes from Entomobrya cf. arborea Gr-Col-00668, assembly GCA_034699025.1. Classification (NCBI taxonomy): domain Eukaryota; kingdom Metazoa; phylum Arthropoda; class Collembola; order Entomobryomorpha; family Entomobryidae; genus Entomobrya; species Entomobrya cf. arborea Gr-Col-00668. The sequence goes on from JAQIWN010004079.1 coordinate 9,595, forward strand.
TGGAGACGGCATGTTAATGAAAAATGTCATGAATTTGTTTGCAATGCAAAGATATTTGAAGAGCAGATATGTGTTTAAACGAATCATTATACAGATTACTACAAAGAATGAATATGGAAATAGTCCTGATACATTGTCCAAAGTCCATTGCATTAAATATTTGCATTATGAGTGGGTTGTGCTGAGAACCTTGTACAGATGGGCGGAAATTCATGATGTTGAATTGATCACAAAAGCAGCATTCGATTTGAGACTTCCGGCTTTGGGATACTGGAAACCGCCTCAAAGTAATGGCGGAAGTGCCAAGTATCATGCTTTTTGTGATTATTATAAATAAATAAATGATTTTCAAAAATATTGTGCAGAATAATTTTATTAAATGACCATTAGTAAAGTAATAAAGCAATGAATATAGGAACAAACTATGAGTAGTAGATTTAGTTACGGCCATGAACTATGGATCAGTTTTAAACATATGATAACAAATTTGAGAAGTAAAAGATCGTTACATAAACAATATCTACATGTTTAAATCTACTGTAGGCATTATTAGAACTATACTTTCAAAACTAATAACTTTTGAATAATTTAGTTTAAAAAACACTCAACATTATTGCAAGATGCAATGAGTTATTGATTTATTTACGTTGAATACAAAAACACTCTGAAGTATCCTGCTTAACTAAGTTTGTAAGATCGATAATTATTTAGTAAAACATAAATAAAAAATGATTTATAACCTAATTGTTTTGGAGGTTCATATAATTCAGGTAACAGGCACATTATGTATTTTGTATGACCTATTCATTATCTTATACATAGATACAAAGATTTAAAGCACAGCTTATGAGTAAGAAAGCACATTCGGGAAATCGGTTGATGCAACAACACACTTCAACACAGTACAACTAACCAGACTACCACTAATACATTTCAAATTTTAATTTAAATTTCAACATAAAGTTATTCATATATTGTTTGGACATCTGAACTAGATTTCTCATAAAGTAATAGAACACAATCCTATTAAAATTTCCAACAAATTTGAAAACTTTACCAACCTTGTCCAATAGCTTCTAAAAATTTTCAACCACAAGTATCACCAAGGACAATGCAAGCCCAGACCCCAAAAAATAAAACACAATCTGTATATTTCCTCCCATTGTTGGGGTTGGCAATTTTTTATATACTCGCGCTTCTCGAAATTCTAAAAAATCTCTTTCGTACTTTGGCCACCAGTCCCATATACCAGACATTTTAATTGCATTAATTCGATTGACTATTCTACGAGGTACGTCGCAAGTAAAGGTAAAGCCATAAAAAAAACCTCAAAATATTTGTCCTTGCCAACAAACACATTTTGTTTTCCTTCATGTTTCAGTAGACGCTCATATTTTTTTGTCCAATCTTCTGGGAGAACTGCAGCAATTTTATTCAATACGTTTGATAAACTATATAATTGATTATTCATTTCAATATTAACTTCTTTATAAAAATCTTTCAAGCTGGCCATGTTGTATATTTTAGGTGTCCAAACGCGCTCAAAAATAGCAAATATTGAAAAAAGCTTTACAGCCTTTGAATTTGGTTGTCAGCTGCTGTCGGCTCAACATTCACACGTTTCTTAAATCGAAAATTATTTTCCAATTCTCCCCACAGTGATATGTTATTAGCGTCCTCACACTCAAAATCATGTTGCGTTGTGTTACATAGGTCTTTCCATAACATATTGGCCATGGATGAAGTCCTATTCCATTTTAGAAAAAATTCTACATAGTGCTCGGAAAACCATGCTCTTATATAAATATCATACCCGTGATATATCAATTCGTCAATATATGTAAACGGAATTACCTTCTTTGGTAATACCATATTGTACACGTTCGGATTTTTGTAAGCATTACTTAAAACGATCCCAGCAAATAAATCCATTGATATAACTGGTCTAGCTTTAATATCCATATCTTCCCGTAAGGGGCCACCCTGTTCCAAGTAGACTCTGATGAAATTTAGCATCCTAATACAAATCTTAGCAGTTTTCCAACGCAAGCCCAAGCAAATAAAACTTTTTTTCTTGATGACAAAAAAATAGCCAACGAAACAATTATGAACTGGAATGTACTCCAACGATCAAATTACTGGAAATTTCATTGTTAATACATAAGCAACACCGCAGGTTATCTGCTAACTATTTGCAATGTA
>JAQIWN010004080.1:0-11794 GCA_034699025.1 Entomobrya cf. arborea Gr-Col-00668
TTATTCTGTACTAATTGCATCTGAAACACAATATACAATATTACGAAAACAAAATAAATCCTGATTCCGTATTGGGGTATATTGAGACTCATAGCAAAGTGAGTATTACAGGAATTAAATTAAGTCCAATTAAGAATTACGAAAAATGTGGGTCAGCTTTAAATATACGGATTAGTAAAATCCCTGAATTAAAATGATTTTAAATCATTCCCTTAATTATTACATTTGATTTGTCATTAGTATAATTCTTTAATAGACCACTTTTACAATTTGTTATAAAGATATAAATCCGAATGCCTTATTGTTTTGTTTGCTTAATTGTATAATCTAACTAATTAGAGTTATATGAGCACTGAGCACTGGAACCAACTCCACTACTGCTGTTCCTCTTCCGGTTTCTCCTCTTTTTTGTGCCCCTTACCTGTGGTTTTGTCCCTTTGTTCTTGCAAGCTCAGCAAACTCTTTTTTCCCATGATGGTCTTTTCCATATTGGTAAACTGGTCCTCCTCCTTGTCCACATTAATGTTCTTTTCGTTCCGGAGCTCCTCCTCTGGAAAGTCACCTAATGCCTCGTCCTTGATTAAACTCCGATTTGTTTTCCGGAGGAAAAATTGGAGGGGTATCCAAGATATGGAGAAGATCAGGAGGAGTAAACCAATTACTAAAACATGAGGAGGAATGTATAACTTCACATTTCCACCTTCTTGATCCTTGTGTTTTGGGTTGTAGGCTCCGTACTTCGGACCCCCAGATTTCACCGTATTCATTATATATTCAATAACGGAACCGAGTAGAATCGCCACAACGAGTATTGGCGTAACGAACTTCCAGCATATCAAATAGTAAATGCTAGGTTTCTTTCCCGTCATAAGGCGAATATCATAAGAAATTCTACAGGGGGAATGGCCACAATTTCACTATTACTAGTTAATTATTTTTAAAAATACTCTCTACTCAATGGAATTTTATTACTTTGCTAATCCATAGAACCACGTCACGGCAATACATTCAAAAACAGCGATAGTCAGTAAAGTCCAATTAGCGGTCCCTATATTTATAATTAATTAACACTCTAATAAGTTATTTTGAATAGAGTGTTTTGGTGGTACATACATTGGTCTATTAGGTCAAGAACGTAGATGCCCCATCCAAAGGGAAAGAGACAGATGGCGAGGAGAAAACTTATTAGACAAACGATTATAGTACAATGTATCCGTTTCAAGTGAGTCAGATCTTCAATGGCAGCGATAGCTCCTTCAACAATTCCAAAGCCAGAGTCGATGCCCAACGTTATAAACATGAAAAAGAAGAGGAAGCTCCAGAAATTGGCACCGGGCATTTGTTTCACGGTTTCAGTGAACGCAATGAAAACGAAACCAGTACCAGCGCCACTCTATCAAATAAAAACCCGTACATCTTATTATCATATTAGAAGAATTATCATACTTCATCATGATTTTAAAAAAAATATAATAATTATATTTTACCTCTGTCGCTTCATGTGCGATGGAGCAATCCCTCAGCACTTTTTCGAAAGGCAGATCCGACAGTATTTTTGGATCGAAAACGGAAGGATCTGAGATATCAACAAATTTGTCATCCGGGTAATCTTTGGACTTTCCAAAGTACGCTTCCTTGTCGTCCTTTTCAATTTCACCATATCCATACCTTACCCTGACAGTCTTATTCGTAGACAACTCACTTATGTTCTTGGCAGCAGTCCAAAAGTAAATGTCATATTTCTCCTCCAGTGGAGCTAAGGTAAATGTAGCATTATTTCCAGACAACAACTTATTCATCTGCGCATAACACTCCTCGTATTTGGCATGGCCCAAGCCGCCAATTATCGGGAAAACGACCAAGGAGGCAAAGCAAGAAGTGAAAGCGTTGATTAGCGATATTGAGACGGCGTCCCTGTGGCAGTTATTCCTTGCTTCTGTGTAGCTCGCAAAGGTGACGAGAATGCCCATAGAGAGTCCCAAACTGAAAAATATTTGACTTCCAGCTTTGAGCCAAGTATTTGGCTGGTATACTTTGTGCCAGTCGGGCTGCAGAAGACGATAAGCTCCCAGCCATCTTTTTCCTGGGTCAATAGCCAAGTTGGCGATGAAGAAAATGATCAGCACTACATAAGGTAAGATGGCGGTAACATAAACCACGTAGCCAACAAACTTGGTTCCTTTGTAGAGGATTAAGAAAATAGCAGCCCAGGCGATAACGTGGTAGAGGAAAAGATACCAGCTGTAGTTTCCAGGATCATCGTATCCTGTCGACATGTCCAAGGTCCTTCGGTTCAAGTAAAATTTTGACGCTCTTCCTCCCGTACCATTCGTAGTACTACACTCTTCATATAAATTGGACTTTTTATCACCACCTGCAGCTACAACGCAATTTGTCCAGGGTAATGGGCTTATAAAGGAATCGACCAGGTACGATATGCAGTAGGCAATTAGCGTGTTGTAGTAAAGAGCAATGAAAAAGCAGATCCATCCACCAGCCATACCTATTCCACCCAAAGGAGGGCTTATTTCCGCCCATGCGTAAACTGTGCCTTTGCGACGACGCTGACCCACAGCCAGTTCCAAGAAGAATATGGGAATTCCTACCAGGGCCAACATGCCAAAATATGGAATAAGGAAGACTAGACCTCCATTTTCACGCATTTGGTACGGGAATCTCTGCAAAAAATAAAAGACAAATCAGTGGTTATCAAAAGTGTACCATAATTTTTCACCCGTTTCCGTTTCGAGTATAAAAATGCTCACCCAAATGTTCCCGAACCCGACTGCAAATCCGACTAAAGTCAGGAAATAGGAGAGTTTGGAACTCCACTTGTCTCTTTGAGGCACGACGGTGGAAGGGCCTTCCTCGCCTTTTTCATCTTCCGCAACGTTTTCAGGGTCATTGCCTGTTTTGGAGGAGGGGTCCTTGGATTTACCATCTTCATCTTCCTTCTTATCTTGATCAGCCTGAAAAAAAATATAAGAAAGAAAATTATTAATTGACAAGAACCTTTACACTTTTATAAAGTAAATTTTTTTATTTTATGTTAATTTTAGTCACAATAACCGTGGGGGTCACTTTATTCACCATTTTACTATTATTTTAAAATATTAGTTAAGTATAGTAGATACGGATCGAAGGTGACAATAAGTCAGTCACAAGTCCAGTCAGCATGAGATTGGGGACCAGCAACGATTGCATCACCGTTTTATTTTACGGCTTCGCTTGAATTAGAAAACTTGCCAAAAATAATTCGTAATAATTTATCATAAAAATATTTGCTTTCATATTTTGATTTTTTTAAAATAAATATTTCAATTTTCCTCAACTCCACCTACTCGCCCCTTTCCCTGGTGACCCTTTTTCTGAGTGCCTTGGCATGGTGCCTTATCCAAGGTTAGCTTCAATGCTATCTTCTATGCTTATCATTGTCTTGTCCTTGTCATCATAATTTATTATGCATTGGAGAAGGCAGTCAATAAAAATGGCTTTACTTGTGTTCATGTAATTTATCGCGGCTTTAAAACATGTACATTTAGAAAGGAGATGGTTAGTCCAACAAATAATTTTTCATAAAATCAGCAAACCTCTGAGTTTCCTTGTACTCTTCAACTAACTGACTTCATGACTGGAGCTGGGATCGTAACTGGTGATTGGTGGAATTGGACTGGATCTTTTGTTGTGATAAGTTGTTTTGGTGGTGTGTGGCGTGATGATCAATAACAAGTTGTGATGTGATGTTATGAGATGGCTTATTTTGATTTTATTGTTTTCTTGATACCATTCTAATTAGCCTGACCTCCAACCTTTAACTGAAATTTTTGGCACTTTCATTCAATATACTTCATAACATAACTTGATAGCGTTTTTTGCTTCTCTTCTTCTGCTTATAGCGTAAAGAGTTGAATGTGCGCAGATTCCATAATTCCATTGACTCATCATCACATTCCAGATTGAAATGGATACAAACAAATTGCATAACTGCGTCTTATTTATAAATCTTAAAACTTCTTATTTTTCGATTGGTTTTGTTTGCAAGATTATTAATTATCCATTTTTATCTACAAAAATAGGTAGAAGCATAAGCTGTTTTTATGATTTTCTCATTTGATAAGTCATCCGCGTGGCGTGGGTGTGTCTGTGACATCATCAAAATATTACTGTGTTTAAGTATCAATAATATAATTCATAAAATTAGTATTGCTTTTAATTTAACAGCAGGCAAAAATATGTCCGTCTGCCTCACAATACAGTTTTTCACACAATTTTTAGCCCCAAATAAATTGATACTCTACCAAATTAAGGACCTGGGGCTACTTGAGCTATTCATTTATGAGCTGTGTACACAGTACTGAAACTTTGTTACAATCTGTTTACTGGGCTAAATATTTTGAGGAATTAATTTTTTGGGGAATTTTTTACGTATGTGTTTTTTCCTGCTACATTTGAAATGAGTAGGACCAAGTAGTATATAAATCATGGTAAGAAAATAACTTATTAAGCAAATGCAAACTTCTGATAATATCAAACTGTGTGGTCTACAGATTTCTGAGACAATAATTTTAAATAAAATATAAATTTTATCTATAAAATAAAAAATGGGGAAACAGTTATTGCTATCCTCATCATCATTAGTAGTTCTTTTACCATTTATTTTTATGGTGGAAGAAATTGATGTAGTTTTTGCCATTTTAGCTGGATTAATTTCTGTGATCTCTGTACTTATCTTGTACGCTCGGTGGAACTATGGGTTTTTGGAGAACCTTGGGATCCCTGTGGTAGACCCTCACTTCCTGTTTGGAAGCACATTTAACACCAGATTTGAACCTGTGGGGTACAGGAATATCGGTTGGATGAAGAAGTATGGACCTGTGTTTGGGGTAATTTGAGAAAAACCTAAGATCTACAAATATTTAACCCAATTAAATTTTAATTGTCAACTTAAATATTTCTTAAAGGTTTATGAAGGCCGCGAACCTCAAATTTATATATGTGATCCAGAATTAGTGCGTCTTGTAATGGTAAAGTACGCTCATCATTTTGATGCCCAAGGACCAGTCGATTTTGGTGACTCCTTTCTAAACGAAGTTCCTGACTATTTGCCAAATGCCAAGTGGCGTATCGTGAGAAGCTTCACTAGTCCAGTATTTACGGGTGCGAAATTAAGAATGCTCAACTTCCCAATGCAGGAGACTATCCAAGAATGGGGTGACCAGTTGACACAGAAAATTAAGGACAACCCTGGGGGAAAACTAGAAAAATGTGCTTTCGATGAGTAAGTAAATCGAAAAGAAAGACCTAAACTTTAAAACTGAAAAGCAGGTTATACCTAGCTAATATCAATAATTAATCTACTTTTTTACAGCTTGTTATTTGATGGACTCACGGATGTCACGTTAAGATGCTTATTTTCCATAAAAGATACAACTGGTCGGTTTCCGAGCATGCTCAAAACTCTAGCCAAACCTGAAGGACTGAAGTACATCAATTTAAAATCTATTTCGGGTAACTAAAAATAAACCTTTTTACAATTAAAAATTAAGTTACAATTTTAACAGCACACACTTAACCATTTTATTTAGATTCCTTCCCATTCATCTTAAATTTCTTGCCCCCCACCCGCCTTAGCCCTACACCTGCCCGTGAATTCCTTCAAGTAATGAACTCGCTGATTGCCGCCCGCACCACCCCCAACTCTCCACCTGACGTAGTGGACATTTGCATTGCCCAACTGAAAAAACTTTCCACACCTGAATATCAACAAGCCAAAATGACCAGAGAAACCATTCTCTGCCAAGCCTTCAACTTTTTCTTCTCGGGGCAAGATGAGACATCCCTAGTAATCTCTGCTATGATCTATCATCTCCTCACCGCCCCACCCGAGCAAAGACTTCAAGATAAGCTACTAGAAGAAATCGATAATCTCTGGGAAGACGACATTGACTATGATGGCCTAAACTCAAACTCCAAATTCCCTTCGCGTGACCGACTTCTAAAAGAAGCTCCTTTCCTCCAAGCTTGTATCATGGAAGCTCTTCGCTTATACCCATTCAACGGTTCTGAACGCGTGTGCACCAAAGCCTGGACTTGTGAAAAATACAGCTTAACAATTCCAGAAGGTATTACCGTCCTGGCTCCATTATGGGCTGTGAACAGAAACCCTGACTATTTTGAAGATCCTGAGACATTCAAGCCGGAAAGGTTCTTATCAGAAAATAGGGCTAAATTACATGCATATGCGTGGTCTTCTTTTGGGCATGGACCAAGACAGTGCACTGGGAAGCCGTTGGCTATGGAGGTATTAAGAATGGCTTGTGCGTACATCTTTAGAAATTTTGAGTTCCATTTGAGGGAGGACTCCAAATTAGAATTTTTGTGTAATGGACCGTGGGTTTTTATAAACCATGAGCCTATTTACTTTGATATAACTTTGAGAAACAATAATAATTTATAGTTTGCGAAAAATTAACACGAAAATTCAGAATGCTTCAATCTGGTACCTATTTAACTTTTAGCTTTTATATGACTTTATAATAATCTTTGTTAAGCTAATAATCTTTATGCTCAAGAAATAAATAATTATCTATTCAAAAGGTTTCAAGATTTTTGATTTTTTTATATACGACTTTTCTCGAACGTCATACATAACAGCACTACTAGTGCAGTGCTAACTACATAATAACTGTCAATAAAATTTTACTTCCTATTTAACTAATTAGGAAAACATAATAATTCTTAGAGTCAAAGGCTAACTAAACAAAATAGCAAATAAGAATAACAAGTAGAAAATATTTTTTGAAATTCAATTGATGTCATTTCACACACTTCACTCGTCAGTACCAGCTTTCTTCTTCTTTTTCTTCTTTTTGGGAGGTTCATCCTCCTCGTCTTCTTCTACAGGTGCGGGTGCCTCTTCCTCCTCAGCGACTTCCTGATTTTTCTTCTTCTTTTTCTTCTTGGGAGGTTCCTCGGTCTCCTCTTCTTTCACCTCAACTTCTTCTTCATCCTGGGACTCTTCCTTGATTTTCTTCTTATCTTTCTTCTTTTTCTTTTTCGGGCTTTCTTCCTCTTCTACTTCTTCTTCTTTAATTTCAGGTTTTACGTCTATCAAAAATATCAAAACATTAATATCAATGACAATTCTTAACTGCTGGAATCTCGCTATAACATTTAAACTACCTTGACTAAATTTCTAATTAGTCGAAAAAATAAAAACTTTAAAAAAATATAATTTACCTAAAACCTCGTCATCGTCCCCAGCGGTACTCTTCCTCTTTTTCTGTTTGATGGTGGAATCTGCGGAGGCTTGGTATTGACGAATTTCGCTCTTGTTATCGTACTTCTGAGGTTGGAAGCTCTTCTTTCCTCCAGATATCCTTTTAATATCCCCTTGTTCCAGAATTTTCATTCTGGCTTCTAGGTAGGCACGATGTTCAACACCCATGGAACAAGTGGCTTCTTCTCCTAATGCATCCACACGAGCAGCTAAGGCAGTCTTGGCGGCAAGCATTCTGGAAGCCTAAAAACAAAAACGAATCCAAATTTAACATCAAAACATTACATTAAATCATGATTAAGTTTAACTGTTCATTCTTCCATACTATTTACCTTGCCCTTAAGTTTAGCTTGTGCTTGACTGACAAGATGAGCATGATAAATCAACCCATATTTTGGAGTATCCTTTTTCGTTTTCAACGCCCTAAACAATGCTTTCTCCGCCCCCAGAATTTGAACAGTAGAAGCCGGATGCTTAGCAAGATTAATCAGTGTACCCGCATGAGCAATTAACCTAGCCCCCACCAACTCTCCCACAAGAACAGTAAGATTTGGAGCGATCGCCATCATCCTGTTTTTCAAGTACTCATACAACTGCTGCCGATAATCAGAAATTTCAATGACTTGCTCCGCGAGGAAATGGATATTTTCAATGTCCTCCTCCGAGATTTCCGTGCCCATTGACACTTCCGCTGCTTCCTTAACTTTTTCTTCTAGGTCTTCGGGAAGAATGTCAGAAAAGTCAGTGGTAGATGCATTGCCACGCATTCCTGTAATCATCACAAAAACCATAAGTAAATTAGCATCGCTCTTTAACAATTTTAGTAAAATGCTCGAAATGGCTTCATAATTATTTCCTGTGTAGCTTACCCATATGCTTTACAACTTTGATAAAAGTTATATTATCCTGGATGATCTTGGACAACTCTGGAAAATGCCAACCGTACCATTCTCGACACCTCATCATGTAGTTGTTGAGCTCCTTATCCAAGTCATCTAAAAGACTGACCGCTTGAACAATCATGGTGTCAACTTTGTCCGGACTGAACTTCAGTTTGTATCTACCCAAGCTGTGGGCGAGACCCAAGGCCATAGCTGCCATTTCGCTGTAAATAAAGAAAAATCACAAGTTAATCGAGGAAAAACAAACACAAAATAAATTGAGCTTGGCTACAATTATCACTTTTTTCACTGATTAAATGTTGACAGATGAATTAGTTTAATTACCTTTGTGGCAATGAGCCAATGAGTGAGTCCGCCTGAGATCGAATACATCTCATCAACTCTTGAACGGCAGTGGAGGAAATACAGCTAATATTTAACTTTTCCTTAATGGAATTTCCGAGCTTGGCGTCTGCAACCAGCAGTTGTTCTTGAGCATCCTTTGCTACCAGCTTTTTTAACAACTTCTTTAATGGCTTTGCTACTTTTCCCTCAACAGCGGCGGTGGCAGCTCCCAAGGCGTCGGTAGTGTCCAAAAACTTCTCAAAATGCTTCAGCTTCACACTAAAAACAAAAGCAAACAATTTACACAGTTAATTAACTATTCAACTAACTGCATTAATGTTCTAATTAAAAATTACTACACAACAGAACTTACATTTTACTAGCCTTGTCAGCTGTCTCAAAGTCTTTGAAAAGGTTATCTGATTGCTCCAGCTTACTGTCATCCAACAGCTAAAACAAAATAAACAAACAACAACTCTCATTAACCAATTAATCCACTAATATTCCCATTTAACTACACAATTAACTCCAATTCAGTGTGATACAACGGTCAACATAAAAATATCTATTTTTAAATAGTTCACCTTGAACACAGCGTAACCCGCTGCGGTTTCAAAAAGAACCAACATTTTAAACGAATTAACTTTTTGACTATCTCACTGTGTATTACTGTAAATGTTTTAAAAATATATCCGCCTAATCAAACTAATTAGCAATTAATTTAGTAACTTCTCATGTTACTAAAAAAGTCAACAAATCATCACCAGCCACTTGACTGTGTAGTGCAGTGCAGTATACCAAAAATGCACGCTGACTTTTTTATGTGCTTTGACTGTACGAGACCGAGACAAACAAACAAGCAGCATGCATGCATGGTGCATGTGAAAAGTTCAAATTCCTGGTTTGCCACGCTTTGGATGGGGCATAGTGAGAAAACCAGAATTCCTTTGTTGCTCGCTTTGTTCAAGCACACAAGCAACGCATCATGCTATCTCTTTCTTAGCTTCGAATTTGGATGTCGCATTGCATGTCGATGAAATGAAATGTATGCAGGTGACTTATGTGTGAAATGATAATTTGTGGAATTGATAAAAATGACCCTGCACATTAACTTCCGGTTTGAGATTACATCATGTTATCATGATGTTCTTTAAATAAATTGATAATAAATTAGGAAGTCATTGATTTATTTGTCTTTTCCGCTATTGGCCCAAACTGAGTCTCCATTTGAACTCCTTCATCATATTCATTGTAATTTTTGATGTCTGTAACAGTATATCTCGTGGTCATATTCCGGACTAATGGATGAATTAGGCTGGAAAGAGTCTTTTTGTTGTGGTAGTGTGGAATACAGATTGAAGCAATAAAGCTAACTATAGTACCGACTATAATTGTAATAGCAGCGGCGAGTACGGGATATAATAGGTAAGAAAGCTGGAACACTTTCCAAGGCCATTCACTAAAAAAATATGAAACAAAATTATTGAGCTTTCGACCAAATTTACTTACAAAGTAAATTAATCCAATGCTTTGGAAGCCTCACTTTGAAGACATTGGAGCTTCGGTGGTCCCATACGATTGCATTGCTATTGTTGTGGAGTTATAAAAATGCTTCAGTTCATCCACAGGACATTCCTCCACAGACAACGGCAAAGATGGTTTACTCGCCCTCTTATTTATAAACGCCACAGTGATTACGACAATCATACAAGCAAATCCAGAGAGTGCTCCAACGATAGCCCCTACTGCGTTTACAAACGGCATGAATAAAGCCATTAAAAATATTCCATATGTTGTGCCTGCAGTGACGCCAACAATGGAATAGGTTGCGGTGTACACTGCACCCATTTTCTGGGCGGCGAAGGCAAGTGCCATGCAAATTACTCCGTAAAACACGCCACAGATTCTGGAAACGTTTGTCTGCGCTTTGGGGGTCATGGCACGGAAGTATTTTAGGCGTGAAAGGAAATCCTCCCATGTGACAGCGGATATGGAATTCAAACTGGATGATATCGAGCTGCACAACAACGAAAAGAATTATTGCACCAGTTCAAATTTATTTATTTTTATATTTTTTCGATTGTAAGCTATTTAATAGTTACTCTTGACTTTACCTTAATGTTCCGCTGAAAAGACATGAAGTAAAAATACCCATCATTCCTGGAATGCTTCTCATCTCATGAACAACAAAGAAGGGTACAATTTGATCAATTTTCTTAATGTCTCCTTTGGTGAAAGGGTCGCAGTTTGCATAGAATACGAAAATTGTAAATCCAGCGATTAAACACAAGATCATCACAAGTAATCTAAATGGTACGCTCCAAAGTATTGCCCTAAATTAAATAAATACATCTTCTTTACTAAATTGATTCAAAATCATTCTTATGAAATTTTTTAACGCTTTCAGTTCAAAATACATTTTAGCTTTGCTAATCGATGACATTCCGCTGTATCTTTGTACATTTAACTGCTGTATACTTGGCTGGATTAAATAATGGAATCCAGATCCAATTACAAAATTCCAAAAGTTGTGTCGGGTAAATGGGTCGAATGTGAAGCTAATTAAAGATATTGGCAAAATTGAAGTCTTTAAAAATAAAGTTATTCCTAAAAAAATGATGGCATAAATTTTCTGGATGTCTCACTCAAAAAGCTGAAGTCTTCCCCGGTCATTGGCAAGGTGGTAGGCATGTGAGATTCCACCTGAGGCCGAAATACCCTTCCAACATATTCCCACTAAACCAGTAACAATCATTAAAAATTGAAAAGCATCTGTCCAAACCACTGCCTATAAAAATCGAGATGACATTGCATTTAATAAATGCACTATACTAAATATCTGAACAAAATTATCGTTAATAACCTTTGACCTTTAGATAACCTTTAGACCACCAATACTCGTATAAATTGTTGCACACGTTCCAATTCCAAATATACTGATCCACATTGGAAACCCCAAAAAAGCTTCAAGCGCAATGGAAGGTGAATACAAGACCACTCCACCGTGCACTAACCGATGTAAAATAAATATTCCCGAGGCTAACCACCTTATCCACTTGGAATCATACCTTCTCTCCAGATATTCATTTATACTTGTTAATTTCATTTTATAAAAGAATGGCACAAAAAGGTATACACTAATTGGCATCGCCACAGTCAACACAATTTCCATCATAAATATTTGAGCTCCATGTGCATAGATTTCTGATGGGAATCCAAGAACAGTTATCGCACTAAGGTAGGTCACCATAACTGAGGCGGCTACAGGAAATAAGGACATATTTCTACT
>JAQIWN010004081.1:0-11791 GCA_034699025.1 Entomobrya cf. arborea Gr-Col-00668
AAATCACAAAGAAAATAGTTCTAAAAAACACGCTCTCTAGATGTTGCCTCCGACGTTGCCATCTAAAATACATACTTTGAAAATAGTTTTGACTTTTTTTTCTTTTTTAAATACAAATCTTAATTCTAAATGTGTTTATTTTAAGTTAAACTTGCTCCTTATGTACGCGTCCAAGGAAAATTGGTATTGCACATCTATTATTTCCAACGGCTGGTCATGAAAAATTTCAAGGAGGTTGCACTCATTACCCATGCGTTTCCACTTGAGTAATTACTCAACTAAGAAACTGCTGCATAACATAATAATCTCTCTAAATCCACACACATTCAACATTTTTATGTGGCAAAAAATTTAGCGGAATAATGTGACAAAATGTTACCTCGCATAGCTTTAGCTTCTACCTCAAAAAAAAAAAGATAACATGGCTTGGTTGATGTTGCTGCTCCTGCCATGTCACTAACATTGCATTTATGTCGTCCGTCGTATTTTTTTTCTCCTCCACGACGATTTCAATTAAAACCTTTTTAATTACATATACATCCTGCTTTAAGATAGATAGATATACAATTTAGACGTATATACACACTTTTCATCTTTTATAGCATCTTAATCTTAACACATAAAAATTATAAAAGATGTAGAGTTTCCCTAATCCCAGCTCAGTGCTTACTAGCATGCTCAGATCGGAGCATAGTTTTATTTTGCGGCTTTTACTCCTATTTTCTCCTTAACGACATATTATTTCATCTTTATGTGTACATGTGCTTCCTTTTTATTTCTCTGTCTTCAAATCTCAAAGTCAGATTTGTAACGAAAATATTTATATTTCTTTAAACTCCCTCGTTTCTTCTGAACTGACGTCTGTCCGGAAATTAAGAAAACCGAACAGGACGAAAGGAAGGAAGGCTTCTAGCAACTATTTGTCTTTTAACTTGTTTTTCATTCTGTTCACACGCGAATCTCGGAAGAAAAGAAAAACGCAACGAAAATGAATCCACCTTTTCCTTGTTGACATTTGATCCTCTCTTCTTTTTGTAAAACGACGACACACGACTCCACTTGTGCTGTGCAAATTTGCATGGGAATTTGCACTCGTTCAAGATCTGTTTTTTTGTGTTTGGTGACGCTAATAATACGACGTACGACACGACGATCAACTCTGTTGCGGTTTAAAAAAAAAGAAAACGTGTAACCCAATATATTTTTTATTTAAGAGACTGTCACACACATTGAAAAAAGTATTAAAGACACGTTTTATTTTGCCTTTTGCAAATTTCTAGTTTATCACGTTCCAAAATAAAGAACAAAAAATATAAGCCTCTCACGAAACTTTATGTTGTGGTTGTAACTTAACTTATGTATGTGTCAATGTGTCTCTTTTTAGTTTAGTGTGTGTTTTTTGACAATCCTTTCTTATGTTTTTAACGACAAGGCAAACGGATTAATTCTACATTTATCATAATCACTTTTTACTAGGGCAGGTTTTAAAGTAACATTCATTCATGCATACTTACATGATTCCCACAAACCAAAAAGTCAGTACAAAGTTGGAAGATGGAAAGGAAAGCCGATAAGAGGACAAGTTGAAGTTCTTGCGGATTTCGTTTTAAACTATCACAGATGTAACAACTACTGAAGAACAAATTACTAAAGCTGGAATACTACTAAATAGAATTTTTCAATATCATTATTTATGAAAATAAAACAAAGTGTAAAGAGTGTGTTCTTACATTGCATGTTTGCTATGTAGGAAAAAAAAGTCCCTTAAAACGACAAATATTTTGCACAATTTTGTGTACCTGAAAAACGTTTACCAGTTTTTTGTGTTTTATTCCTTTGCTTTCTACAAGATTGCTCAATGGTTCCTAAAGATATTGGGAAGGTGAATTTAGTTACTATATGTTTAAATATAATTTTCGTTCAGCTCGGGCTATTATAAAAGTTTGAATCTTTTAACTAAATTTTGTGCAATGAGTAGGATTGCCGAGGCTATGATGGCCTAAGGCCTCAACGGATATACACGACGGCTCCAAATGTGCGTCGGAGGCAAGGTCCAATCACGAGGCAACCTTCAGCCTCAGAGGAAATACGTTTAGCTTGTATTAAAGGGGATTTGCTGGCGGTGCAAAATGTAATTGAAAGTAAGGCCGTCTACTTGTTAAATCAATTCGATTTTTCGATTAATTGCATCGAAAATATAAAAGTAAGTTATATTTTTTTCAGGTGGGCGAATAAGCGTGAATAGCTTACTGGACGATGGCTGGAGTCCATTAATGATAGCAGCTAGTGCAGCAAGACCAGCCGTGCTAGAATATCTTTTGCTTAGAAATGCAGATCCCAATTTGGTCAGAAAAGGTAGCTGGTTTTTATTTATTTAGAACTTTTGTTTTTAAATCTTTTGTAAAATAAGTTTTTAATTTAGCTAATTATGATTACTCATTTGCTTCTATTAGCAGATAATTTTACTGCGCTTATGGCGGCCACTGGGTCATCCCAAAACCGTACAGGGGATATTCTACTATGTATCACGTTGCTCCTTCAATCCGGTTCCTTTGTTGATGCAACTGACAACAATGGAATGACTGCACTTGGATATGCCGTCAAGGAAAATAAATATGAGCTTGCCAAACGTTTAATAGAAGCGGGAGCCGATCTTGATTACTTGGATAAGAATGGAAGAAGTGTACGAAGAATATTTTTAACTAAAAAAAGAATCATGCCAAAAATAAGTGAAATTCCACATATTTTTTGTTTATAGAAAAATCTCTGATTTTTTTTTGTTCTACCAGTGCTTATTCTACGTGGCTGAAAAAGGATACGGGCAAGTTGCAAGGTTACTTTTAGAAAATGGAGCAAGTATCGACATTGTTGATAAGAATGGGTGGCAAGTTGGCGAAACTGCTGTGGATAAAGGACATTACAAGGCATTTTTAAAACCCTTAATTAATCTTAATTTGTTAAAAAATCAAGTCTCTGAAACACGTAAATAGTAACTTTTAATTGCAGTTGGGTGAATTACTTTTCCGAGTACGGGAGTCACGTTGGCGACCAGGGCGATCTCCTGCCTTGATGACTGCATTTAATGATGTCCCTGAACCTTTAATAACCGAGCCAGATCCTGACACGTCAGTAATAAATATGTGTATTTTCTACCACGAAACATTTACAGCAAAAAATGTTTTGTTTTTTACACCGTTTAAGTATCATCAGTGCTGACATGCAAATGCATAAATATGTTTTACAACTGCATTTTTTTGTATTTTTTATCACATGTGGCAATGACAATTTCCAATGGCAATTTACCAAAAGATGATATTTTTGGCAATGTTTATCTTTTCTCTTATTTTTTTTCTTGCAGTGGTGAAGGAATTGTTAACATTCTCACGAACATACAGACACAGGTGAAATGTTTATCCAACCTGGTCAACTCGGTGAGATTGCGAATGGTTCAGGATATGAATACAAAGGAATATGAAGTGGAAACGGGAAAAATGGACGAGCTTGTAGTTTTCGCAAGGTCAATGGGCAAAAGTTGTGCTATTCTCTCTAATCAAGTTAGCTCTCTTAATATTCTTTTGGTAAGTCTGATATAGTGACAAATTTATTTTGCGTTGTTTCTTACAGTTTTATGAGTCTTTTTATATTATCTTGAAAAATTCCCACCCTGGCAATGTATTAATGCAGTACTAATCCATTAAATAATTATCGTGCATACCGGTGCCAGCTCATGACTGGGATTTTTATGCAGTGTTAATGTTGCATGACAGAAAGAAAAAAATACTTTACATTTTTGAGTCTCTTTTGAATTTTTCATTTGTACTATTTTCTACTTGAAGGATGGAGATTCGAGAATAGTGACGACACACCACTTTGGAACGAATAACTCGTCAAAGAACGTCATTACCACTACAACGACCACCACCACCAAGAGAAAAACTAAGAAATCGTCACCACCTACAGCAGCATCACCACCAGTGCGACCAGCACGAAGGGCGTCGAAATCTCCGCCAAAGTCACCGTCTCCACCGCCATCATCATCTCCCTCGCTGTCGTTGCAGAGTTTGAATAATAAAAAGGAAGTGGATTTGGACGTAGAAGAGGATGACACATCGCAACTTACTACACCAGGTTACCTTTACAGTAACTACTACTCTTATTACAAGAAACAGCAGCAAAGTAAGGGTGGATGGAATATGTTGATGGCGGGGGCTGTCAGCGTTGCGCTTCTTTGTTGTGCGGCTCCTCATCTTCGAAGTAGACTACCGATGATGAAGCTATGGCGTATATGACACAAATAACGTTACTTGCACACTCAAGATGACTCAGTTAACGATTGAGCAATCTGTACACGTTGAATCGGGATGGTGACGGTTACGAAGAAAGATATTTGCATCAAAAGTAAGCTTGCTTACATGTAAGCTTAAAAAAAATGTTAAAATAAGAAAAAATATTTTTGCTTACTTATGTCAGTATACAATATTAATTAAGGTGTAAATTAGGTTAACTTAATGTGCTTTATAAGAAAATGTGTTTAATTATACTTAATGATTCATTATTATGTGTTTAAATATTTATTTCAGTTGTACAGTTTAAGAAGAACTATGAGTTAAGCTGTCTGTCTGTATTCAATAAAGCTGAATAAATATATTAAGGATTAATTAATTCTTTAAAGATGAAAAAATAGATGAACAAGAGTGCCTTTTATTTCGTCTGGTGTGTGTACTTTTTCACGCTAATCAATTAAAACATCAGCAAAAACTTTTTAGAAAGTTCTCGTAATACAATGAAACAATTCATTGAAATTCTGACTTGACGTGTAGAAAATTGGTTATTTAGAGGATCCTATTAATTACTTTAATGAAGAATGCAACATATACAATACAAATCTAACCAACATCTTTTTGGGAATAATAACAAAAAATCCAATGGTTGAGAAGTCTAACAAGAAAAATAAGCTTTAAGCTTGACAAATTCAACTGGATATTATAGGTTAACTGATTAAAGAATTAACTCTGTGTTCCATCGAGTTTGCAATACTACAATATCATTAGCCTGTGTGAGTACTGAATATAATTGGTTAACTAGTTAAAGAATTTAGTTTGGGTTAATTCTATTAAATGTTCAATACAATTTCGTAAAGAGACTTTGCGAAATCGAGTCTTGGGTGAATTTATTCAAAGGAAGCATTGATAATTTTTAACTTGTGCTTATAACAAATGCATATTTTGTGATCAGATATTCTTTTGGAAACAAAAAAAAAATTGAAAGTTGAGAATACTGAAGAAGCTTAGCATTTCTCACTCATTTTTATATCCACATTCCACAGTAGCGAATGGATACATATCACGAAGTTTCATAGAATAAATATTTTACTGTCCATTGTTCTCATTGTTTGCAGAAATAGAGGTAGTTTGGTTTCCAGGAAGCAAAACAAAATTTCAGATAAATATTTTTTTTTTAAGTTATGGATTTCGTATGAGATAATGTAAAGTTGCCGTGAACATGAACACACACAATTTTAAACTTATGAAAATGCATAATGAATAATAATAATGACTGCCGTGTAAAGATCAGGCACATGGAATAATTATTATACAATCCATTTTTGGAAAGACCAATTAAACTGTTTTTAAATTTTATCAAAATTTATTAACTTAACACATAAAGATAATTACACTACAAGTATCAATTCAAATTTCTTATACACTTTGTTCGACAAAGTAAACGTCTTCGTTTAGAGCATCTACCGAGGCTTTCCAACGCTTTTAAATAGAGAGCACTATTCTCATACTCAAAAACTACAAAACTTTCTCGACCCATCCGATAGAGAGCAATAAAGGCTTGTTTTGAAACTGATGCTAAACACTATAAATATAACATTTTTATTTTGGACAAATATTACAAACTACGGCAAATTGTAAATAAGGTACATTCAGTACAGGTATTTGTTTTGTATACTTCTAATTTTGGTATGTCTGGTTACATGCTAAAATCCATATTTGTAAATATTTATACACTTTACTTATGGTTCATATTTAAACTTTGGCACACGCATGATTTTTAAAAATTAACTTCCCCTTTTTTCCTATAACATTTATATTAACAAATTGTTTTATATTAACTAATAGCGTATTTAAACAAATGTACATAAGTAAATTTTAAATTTCACATTGCCCCCTTTCAATTTCATAAGTTTCTCTATTACTTTTTATTTTGCAACACTTCCCTCCGTTTTTGTTTCAACATTCTCCCCAAAGTACCCTTATTAGTATCATCCTCAGAATCTGAATCCTGGTCATCATCTCCAAAATCAAAGTGCTTCTCAACAATGTCATCCTCCGAATCTTCATCATATCTACTCACCCGGTAGTTCTGACGATTTTTCATATTGTCAAAAGACGTCGGGGCTCTGCTACTATTACCCTTTCCCAAAGGACTTTTCACTGGTGACGGTGATTTGGAAGAGCTGGCCTCCGAACCTGATCTACTGCTACTCCTTTCCTCGTTACTAGACATAATTGTAAATGTTGACGGTGATGAGGAAGTGGATGCTCCATTCGACTGCTCAGCCTTGGCCCGAGCTCGGGCCAGAATTGCACGAAGCTCTGACGTTCTTGCCGTTTTGTACTTAAGAGGATTAAAATAAACGATATTAAAATTAGGTACTCTAAATTCTTGGAAAACCAATAATACCCAATGATTAATGACTTTGTCATATCATGAGTACTGTCAATTGAACGATTTAAAAAAAAATATTTTCTTACCCCTGACGTATTTCTCGATATGGTAATTTGGGAGTACAGTCGTGTGCCTTCTTCCTTTCCGCAATTTTCTTCGAGTTCTGATCTCTTCAATTTGAAAAGCTGTCCTCCATTCAGTCCCGCCAGTTGCTTTTGAATTCGACTGGAAAAACCTTTCACTTTGAGCCAATCCTGAACTTCAGCGGGAGACGAGTCTTGCTTAATGTACACCTCTGGAGTTCGAGGAATTTCGATTCGTCGTTTCTCCCGGAATATTGTCAGCACATTTTTCAACTCCTGTTGAACCATCTCATCTTCCTCTGCTAAAATATTTAATACAAAAAATACATAAATACAAAAGGAAGATTTATTATTGTTATGACTACTCTGTATTTCCATTTATTATATTGATGGATATGAAAACTGGGTATCTATCTATGTTTATGAATGATGCAAAGAAATCATTTAAAAAAATACAAAGTCATTTACTCATTCAACAATCTATTCTAGTCTCAAGAAGCTGCCATGTCAACATTTCGTAATGATCTATCTGTAGTCTACATGGCACTCCAAAAGAAAACTTCTTTTTTTCACTTTGCTTTTAACCCGAAACGTGTAAATGTCCACTTGTTACGTGTCAACGTCAACATGTTTTGGACTACATAAAAACCAAACTAACACGCAATAAAAAAAAATCCGACTAAGGAAATTGTTTTTTCCTTTCGAAACTGGTTTTTTTTACAATGTTGACCTTTGACTCTTAGTCAAGTACCAAAACATGTAAGAGTACCATTTACTATAGCCTTTGCATACTTAAAATACGGTCTGTATTGAAAAATGGTAAAAATTGACATGACAAGCCGCATGGGTAACATTTAAACGCTCAAAAAACCAAAACTAACCCAATATCTTTTCTTTAGAAGATTGAAAACTAAAGTATCATTTAGACCAAATGGGAAAGATGGAGAAAAGAAAAGTACGTTTTCCCGCTTTTCTGTTTTGCGAGCTACAATTTGTGAAGTGAATACAAATTACTAAAAAAACGACAAAACAACCAAAAAAAGAAAACTCTTGTCCTGTCCTCCTACCTATCTTCTACAAAAAATTAAACTTGTTTTTTATTTATTCTTTTCTCCGTTCTTTGTTCAGCTTTGATATTTTTTTCCCCTAAGAAAAAACACAGTTCATTCGTTTTGTCCGTTGAGGCTTGTCTCCTGTTAAAGCTTTCCCATCACATCTTTCCTTCCTTTTTTTCGTCTGACTCGGTCGGTGGACGTTAACATTGAAAAAAATAAAAAAGCTTGTGACCTGACACTTGAAATGTAGAAAAAAACTGTAGCAATCTGCCCACAATTTTTTTGTTACTGCTTTACTTGCTGTACATATAAATGGAATATGTATTTGCGCTACATTTTTTTCTGTATATTTTTACAAGGGCTGTATTTTTAACAATGGAATTGTTTGTTATTATCATTTTTGCCCTTACATTTTACGCAGTTGTTTGGTTGACATAAATTGAAGGAAAGAAAAGGGATCTTCATTCTACTTGAAAGAAAAAAACCGTCTATCGTATCGTCTATGGTCTACCATGTCACGCAATTCTACTATCATCGCCATGACAACTTGTATATTTTTTTATTTATATCGAATTAAACAATTATTATAAATAGACTTTCCCAGCGATTGGAGCAGTTTCGTTTTGGTTGACTTGCGACACATGACAATGATCAAGTCAACCTGTCGCCTGTCTTCAACCTTCAGACTTTAGACCAATTTAGGCTTCTTTTAAAACATTTTAATTTATTATCACAATTCTTTTACTCTTTTTAGGATTAAATTGAAAGGAAATATTTTTAAGGAAAATAAAAATGTATTTTTAGTATATTTCATTTGAATGACTCTTGGTTGTTTCGGTGGGGAGGTAATTTTGTGTACATGGATTTTAAAGCAGACTTGGTGATCTTCTACCTTCTTAGTTACTTGGGAAGCTAAGACTATGGTTTTCAACCAATGTCACAATTCTCATGATCTTCTGCTCTAGTTACCTTGACTACAATTTAATATAAAACATAATCTGCTTAGTTTCAGAATTTGGACAATTGACCCCCAATGGAAATGCAGTAATAGCTGAACAGGAAATAAATGTTCAACTGTTTTGGATTTATGATGACTGGGAAAACAATTGTGTGGTTTTATAAATATGATTAATATACATTCGTAATACATATAACTCAAATTGGTGAACTTAAATAAAGTACATAATACATTTAGATATATGAACCTGGATATACTTTCATATTGATGCGTGCAACGAATGGTAATTGCGATGAAAATGTCAAGTTATCACATTTACTGAAGTAGTAACCAGGTGTTCAAAACTTGGTAGAATAAATACAAAATTTACTTACTGCGTCTGCCCTTGTCTTTCTTCTTTGGTGAACCAAAGTCCGCTGGAGAACCACTGGACGACCTACTTAAACCTGGCCCTCCAGCTGCTGGAGGTGCAGGTGGAGGAGGTGGCGGTGGGGATCCCTTTCTCTCGAATATTTCGTCATCCGAAATGGTGCTGCTAGGTGAGGACCAGTTTTCTGTGTAGGACATGACATATGAAGCAAGCATGTTTTGTATTTACAGCGGATTTATGTACAATTGTTAGTATTTTGATTAACAGCTTGAAATATGGTGCTGTTACATGGATTAATAATGGATTAATGGATTTATATACGAATAAACAGAAAGCTTTTAAAAACAAATATTGAAAGAGCTGCAATCAAAAGTACATTAGAAAAAGCTTGTACTAAATATATAGCATAATAACAAGTCATATTAAAGTAGTTTTTGAAAGTTTTTTTAATGGTAAAACTAAAAATTAGGTCAAAAGAAAAAAAGACAGGTGAAATGTCTTGGATTACTTTTATTGTTTGAAATTAGAGATGAGAAGAGAGCAAAGCAGGTATTCAGGTAGTAACAAAGAAATAAGGATTAAGATCTCCTGAGGATTGGCACATGGGATTAATACAGATATGTTATGTAATATAATAATAGGTAGCGAGTCTACCATTACCTTTTGGTTACTAGTGCAACTTGGGAAATGCCAGATTTACTCACAAAGTATACTACCAAGATGAAACGTAAGATTGTTGGATATTTGTCAGAAGTATAATTTTAGGAGTTTAACGAAGAATAGAACTTGAAGTTTCAGGCTTTTAAGCAAATTTCTTGATTCGTTAAATAAACTACGCATTATACACGCAAATTTGTGAAATGGCTATATCAAAATATCATCAGTATCACTTTTCTCATCTTTTCTTTTGCGTTCCATTATTATCATTTGAAAGATAATAAAAAAAGAAGTTTTTGCTTCGGCATTAAAAAAATAGAACGCAATTGCAACTCATATGTTTTCCCTTTTTGCATTTTTATTTCGTTTACCATTAAAGCCCATTTTGACAAAAGTTACAATTTTCTCCGGTCTCTAAAAACATGAGAGGTAACACAGGTATTTATATGCTAATATGTGTTTTAACCTAAAATCGTCCGTTTCCATATCCGTGTCGTTATAAGAGAAAAAAATATGTCTTCACACTCGACTCATGAGATATGTATCTAGCAAAACTCAGCAAAAATTTCTAGAGCTAATTTTTTTGCGACTTTGACTCACGTCCAAAATCATATATAATTCACACTTTAATATTGGAAGTAAAGGGAGAAAAAAGAGCATTTGTGAAGAGTGAAACTGGGGGAAACTGTGAAAAAAGAATATAAAGCATGGAAAGAGTTTTTTTTTGAAAAGATAGATGAAAACTAACCCAAGAAAGAATGAAAAAAGCTGGAAAAAATACCATTCTTACGACTCTACGGACTACTATGTGCAAAAAACAGAAAGCTTAGAAAAAAATTGGGGAAATGGGAAGAAAGAGACGGATTCGTTTGTATTACAAATTACAGTTGGGATTTAGGCTGACCTGAAGTCCCATATTCTCTAAGAAAAAAAAGAAAGTCCAAAAGTATCTATAGAACAAACGTACATTTATATTAAAAGATAGGCATACTGACTGACTAACTGACTTGGTTGGATGGAAAGGATGGACCTTCTCTCTCCATTTTCTATTTCCACCATTGCTCAACTGACACAGACGAGAAAAAAAATCTTTTATTATCATTATTTTATATCTTCCAAGAGTCAAAAGTGCACCTTTGTGAAAAAAGGAAATAAAATGGAGGGGGAAAATAAGGAAATGATAGCAGAATAGCAGAGAAATAAAGGAACTACTGTCAGTTTTGATTTTTTTTCTTCTTCTAGAAGCGACCATATCAACAAAGCTTTTTCTTTACTTTTCTTCTTAAAAAATCTAAATAATCTGTTTCTATTGTACTTTTTGTAAAAATAATGTATTCCAAGTGGACATATTCACATGATATGATATGATTCGTAATGCATCCCCTGAAGCACAGGTTACAAAAATGTTTGCAATGCTAATCAAGTCGGAGGATATGGGTACTTTTCTCCCCGACAAATAGGACTTTGATATACTTTCTTTGTCGTTTTGGTACGTATTTCTGATATAATTCGGATGGAAAGTGTCTATCACTGCATTGCTGTAGTTAGCCTACCTTGTTTTTCTTTTCTTTTCACAAGGTTGTAACAAGAAAACGTTGTTTGTCGCATTTTAATTCCCTGAAACCATTTTGCAAATAATCTATACGACTCTCTGTACAATCGCATGTAAATCTGTATCTAGTGTAATATATCTTATAGATATGCACATAAATCTACAGTGTGGAAAGGAGCAAACAAAGAAGAATAGTTTTGCTTCATCCAAATAAATCCATTTCTTTGCCTGGAAGGTACGGTGTAAGTAATGTAAGTTTTGAAAGGGAAAACAAGTCATGTTTCTTACATTGCCCTGAAAGACGAACAAGTCAAATGTTTGAAAATCTACTTTTTAAGAAAAACTGAGCCCATGTTTTGAAACTTTTAAAGATCTCCCATCTCTTTTATACTTTATATTTACGAATTCTCATTTTGGTTTTAATTTTATTCTTTAAGG